>JACCHV010002780.1:647500-707359 GCA_018907245.1 Eupristina koningsbergeri | reverse complement strand
AAATATAATTAGAAATAGAGAATTAATTGCAAATAATAAGGTGACACAAAACATCACGTTATGCTCATATAGAAATACAATCTCAAAAACCAATTTTAAATAATCAAAGCATAATCTTAAAATTATTGTATATTGATAAACCAAAACAAGAAGACCATAAAGTACGAGGTGATGAACTCGCTAGTTAAGCATTACCACATGATTACTATAAAAAATTCAAAATCATAAACAACAAGACCTTTCGTCTCTGTCTATCCAATATTACGTCTAAAATATTACGCCTTAAAAGGCGTTAAAAATCTATTTTAGAATCTTTTTTTTATATAAATTTCATTAAATTTTTGCATAAATTTTGCAATAAAATCTAAAAGTAATTTTATATACTGATAATAACAATCTGAATAAATGTATTTTTACATTCCTGGTACAATAGTGATATTTTAAAATAATCACTTTACTATAAACTTGAGAGAATAGTGTTATATTTGGTTATGTAAAGTTTAATATCAATAATTAAATCAACTGTTTCTTTCGATAGTCACTTCCCTATCTTTACATTTAAATATTCAAGTAGATTATATTATTTGTAATTCATCGAAAGTAAACAAAATTACGTATGATTTGATGTCAATATTTATATTCATTTTATTTAAAAAATAATATTACATTTTAACCATACAGAGCTCCTAATGTTAATATTTTATTATTTCAGTGTGTACAAAAATAGATATTAAGAAAAGAACAAAGTATGTACAAGTAACGATTAGTGCCTTGCCATTTTTATTCATACGTACTGAGAATAGAACTTGCAATAAATAAATAAAGAATAGATGGTTTTTTTTTAATATAAACAATAAATTTAATATTTTTACATACTTATAATGTACTTCTTCAATAAAAATCTATGACACTAACTAATTACAAAAACAGTTTGTTTAAAAATACTTCAAGTGAATTGCAGAGTTTAATAATGTTTAGCTTCGTTTTAGATATACATGAAAAATTATAACCATACATAAAATTAAATAAATATTTATTTTTTTTTAACAATTAATTTTCTTCATGATACTTCAATTTTTATTTAAACCAATGATAACTATTTTACATCTTTTTTCATGTGTATAGATACTTATTATTTTTATAGGATTTATTAAATGACTTACAAAATATATTATTTTTTACATAAAAATATAACTGTTAAGTAGAAAACAGCACAGCTTTATGATTTTTATACATGCAATGCGCCAACACGCTGTCAGATAATTCGCATTTTTAGAAACAAATTAAGTACTCTGTACAAAAACGTTTATAGTATTCATTCATTCCATACATTATCATTAATCATTTTAAGTATAATTGTTTTTTTCTATTGTACTTAGGTAAATGACAAGTAGTGTATTACGAATTAGTTAACATTAATATAGTGATATGTTAGTGGTTCAATTATACTGAATTGCATAAATACAATTTTGCACATTATATTAACCACAAAATTAATATTTTTGATATCATATTAATCACGCTGTGGATTCTAAATCATAAAAAATGTACATTAAATATAAAAAATAAAATTAATTGTTTAAACAAATATTTAATCATCAACATAAATAGATTTATATCATTTAAACCAACGTCGACACATGTATATAAAATTAATTGCTGCTTGTTTCAAATTTTGATTATTATAATAATAAGCGACGTGTAAAACATCTATAATAATATCCAAATTTAAATTTATACTAAGAAAATTTTTCGCACAACCGTAACAAATCAGTTATAGCATATTTATCTGCAACTTTAAAAAGTTCCAGCATTTCCTTTGGTTTCATTTGCTCAACTTTTCCAGTGTACATGTATTTTACCATAGCTTTAATAGTCTCCGCATTAAAATCATTTAATTTAATAACGTTTTCGCGATTTTCCTTCATGTCGTGTTCAAACATGGCAGCGAACACCGAACTTCGAGCTGCAAGAATGTTTTTGTAAAGATTCAATTTAAGTTCGTCGACTTCGAGACAAATGTCGCTGAATCTTTCACTTGTGAGTAATTCACTAAAATCCTCAGATAAATTTTCATTGATATCGTGACTATCAAGTTCATGTAAGTCACCATTGGAATGGTCAATTTGTCCCGTTGACGCTGTAAACTTACATATAATATGTAGTAAATCACCTTCCAAATAACCATTTTCCGGTTTAAGTAGCTCGCTTTGTGAGATAAAATTAGGATAACCATAGGTAGTTCCAATATCATATACAGTGAAGGACATTTTAAGAGAAGATCCATTTTTTTCATAATTTGCAAAGTACAATTATTTGTCGTGTGTACATTTTTCAGATCACTTCTATTCAAAAATAGCGCAATGCATTTTGGGCTATTGTCACCAGAAGGATATAATTGTAACTTCCACTTAATATTTTTTGAAGATGTAAAAATCTGTAATATTAATCAGTTATTATAATAATACAAAATATTATTATAATACAGTATTAGTATGAGTGTTTTTTTTTTTAAATATATTCATATTTGTTTTTTTTCTCTATGGATGGTAATAAATATAAAAATAAACATATAAATAAGTACATACATAAAAATATAATTAAATATAGTGAAATATATATTCATGTCAATTACAATTAAAGTGCTTGTATACATTTATAAAAAAATGTTGAGAATAAAAATGTAACCCAAATATTGTTGATATTAAACTTACCGGTGATTCAATAAATTCGCCTCTTTTCTTATTTAAATATGTGTAATTTTTTATCGTCCACTGACAATCAATTGAATCTATATGGTAATGTGTATGCAACCTTATTATCTTCTTTTTTTCTTTCATTAATTTTTCATCCATTGCTACTAGAATACTATTTAATGTTTTTAAAAGATGTTATTCCAAATAAACGGGTTTTAAATCTTTAATAAAATAAAAAAAAAAATAAGTTAAATCTTTTGACATTAGGTGGAAAATAATTTGTGCTTACACTTACTTTCCATGCAGGAAAAATCAACTGCTTGAAAACAAATAATATAAGTTAAGTTATTTTTTATCTAATTTCTACTTTTAACGAATAATATTCTATATTTTGAAATATACAAGGCAATGTAATATTTAATGTAAAAACTCTTCAATTTTAATACTTTTTTATAATTATTCTTTTTATAAATCAATCAGAATAATCATTCCCAACTGTGCAATGTATGTTTGCGTACCACCTAATTTTACACAAATCTTTTATAAGAAAAATGAAAATAATTACATATTAAATATAAAATTTACATTAATTTGAAAAAGATGTAGGCGGTTATAGGAATGTAGATTATAAATTCCAGAATGAATTGATGTTGAATTTAAATAAATCTTTTAAACGTACGTTGTAGTTAATAAATTTTGAAAATTATTCACTTCAATTTTATATTCCATTTATTAAATTTTAAAATTGAACAAACTGAACATATAAATATTTTTTGACAAGACGATGATTTAATTGATTAAACGACTTAGGAAATCGAACAATATGGCATTAAAGCGAAATAATGATTGGAGAAAAAATTAAATCCCAATGTAAAATTAAAAAATGAATACAATCGATTTCATCAAGAATATTTAGATTTAGGACAATGCATAAAATAAAAAATCCTTATATCTGCAATGACGGATATTACCTCTCACACCACGCTGTGATTAAAAACAAAAATTTAACTACAAATGTTCGCGTCGTGTTTCATGATTCCGCAAAATTAAAAGGTAAAATTTCATTGAATGATGCTATTAATAATTATAATATTAATAATGATTACTAAGCGGCTTCAATGTAAAAAACGATATTACCGCGATTTTGTCTAGGTAACGTTTTCATTGCGGCCGATTTAAAGAAAATGTACCGCAAATAAAAATACACAAGGACCACGCGAAATATCAGAGAATCTATTGGTGAAATAAAATGGACGAAAAAATAAAAATATACGAGTTGAGTACGGTAACTCAAGGTACGACGGAAGCTGCATTTTTAGCTGCTAGACCACTAATTTAATTAGCGGAAGATGAAGATTTGCGATATCCGAATGCGGATGATTGTCTATCACATTATTTTACGTCGATGATTTGCTGTCAGGAGCTCATGATGAGATCGAAGCTCTTAAACAAAAAAAATGATTTAACGTCATTGTTAAAGGTGAGAGTGTTTGAATTAAATAAATAGACAACAAATAAACCCGAATTAATTAAGGAGGACCTCAAGGCAGTTGAAAGTATTTCCTTCGATAATGAACCGCGAAAAATACTTGGAGTGCATTGCCAACCTTTGCACGTCATTATTAGCTATACTGTGAAAAAAATTAGTGAAAACAAAACGGTAGCAAAACGATCAATGCTATCAGAATTCTGAAAATCATCATCGTCCGTCTTCATCATCCGGTATCTCTGCAATTGACTTCGACGAGGATTAATCGCTTCCTTCTGGTATTTCGACAATTATTGAGGAAAAGGGTAAAAATTAGCTGCTGAGGTGACAAAAATCCGCGAACGATCTCGAATTAAGAAGAAAATTAATCGACCTTCGCTGTGTCCAGATCGCCTATCAATCGTATCCGACGAACTCTTAGCGTTTGAACTTGCGTCGAAAAATTATTAGCGATTAAATGAAGCAGTGGATTCCTTCAACTCCCGGTACATATCTCGATCGAATAAAGAGCCGTTTCAATTAAAAAAGAAATTTACAGCTTTTTTTGGAATTCATATTTACTTTTTCTAATCTACTTTAAGAATATTTGTATTGTACGTTATGAGTAGCCTTGTGCGCAAAACAAATACGTAACGACCACATTTTCTTCTCGTTAATAAAAACAAATAATATATGTGGTCTCGTGTGTTATAATGCTGTTTAGTAAAAATTGTTTTTATTCATTGTTTCGTTAAGTAATTCATCGTTTAGTTAATTAGTTGTTGATTCAAAACATATGTAACCAAATTCATTGATTTATGAATGTGTTGCATAAACTTTAGAATCCAATTTTAGAAACCTTAATTACCAAGCATCGAAGTTAATTATAGACCCAAATCCTTATTGAAAATTGGGTTTTGTGTGCCTTCCTGGGTAACTTGTTCTTAAGCTACAAAGGTATCGGCTCATTTCGTCGTCGGAATACCTTTAAAAAAATTATCAATGCCAATAGAACGACGAAATTCCAAAAATAGCTGTTATTATCTGCTGAAACTACGTTTAAAAAATAATGTATGAAAGAAAACAAAATAAGACAAAGAAAATAAATTTTCTCGCGAGAAACAGAAAGAAGAGAAAAGAAAATATCATACTGCCAAATCGACAATTATTAAGAAAAAATGCTATATACATTAATTACGATAGAGAAATTATCAATAACCTTACATAACATGATTTTTAGAATGTAAGTAATCATAAATTTAGCGAGTTAAGCAAAGAGCCATTAGAAACGTGAAAAAAAAAATAAAAAAGTATGTTTGCGCGAAAGAATAACGTGTTGTCACGGTCCATTTCATTATTTAGTTGAAAAGTGGAACGTATTCACGTATTCATCTGTGAATAGATAGTGAAATCAGGCACTGAATGTTTAAATCAACAGTTGTTGTCCCGTGTTTTTCGTTGTTCACCGTCACATGTATAATATACAGCTTCTGTAAAATGTCATTTCATTGAGTGATTTGTTTAAAAAAATAATTTAATTTTTAAAATTTATGTGTATAATTGAAATAATTATACATAGTTCAATCAAGAGCTTTTTATATTTACCCATTTTTTTAAATTTTTTAATATACATATATAAATTATAAAATACATTAAAGATATTTTACAAGTTTTTCCAGTACCTGTATTGATTTTACAAGTATTTTAATATATCAGAAATGTAATTTCTAAATTTCCCGCTTTTAATCGAGTACTTTCTTCTTTATATCAATGATTATATGTAGATACAATACATATATAGACTTTCAATTCATTTTTATATTTGACAACAATATAGAACTTTACAAAAAAACGAATTCTTTAGCACAAGTGTAGATCGTCATTGAACGTGATTATACATATAACAAATATGATAAACAATAATTGCAAAAAAAACTAAGGGAAAACTTACAATTTATGAGTTTTAGATTAATTTTTTAAAATATATATAATACACAGAAATATATAATATTAAATAATAGATTTTAGACATATTAATTTAAATCATTAATATATATTCATTTTAATTAATTTAAATATGATTTTTTTTAAGTATGAAAATATACTTTACTATTGATAATGCATTTTTCCATTGATGCACTCTTAAATGAAAAAACTATGAAATGAATAAAAGAGGTAAACACGAATTCACGGGAATTCACATTTTGTACATAAAAGTACTATTCTATCACAAAAAAAGTAAGAGTATATGCAGAACTGACCATCACTATACTAACTATTGCACTGATAAAATGTCAATGAACGAACGTAATTAAAAGAATAATATAATTTATGTAAAATAGAAATTATTAATCCTGTATAGTGTAATAATATGTCGTTCTACAAAGTTTTAGATGTATCATTAGTATTTTCAAAATTTGGTAAATAAAACTCATTTCAAATTATTTCAAGTTCATTCATATGAACTTGTGATCATGAAATCATACATTACTAATAGTAGTAGATAATTTAATGATAGTACTTTTAATTATTAGTAGATTAATATATAAATTAATATTTTTTTAATTAAAACCGCTTATTGATGTACAGCAAGTCTTATGATCAGAATCGGTACTGCATATTCCCTTAATACACATATTAAAATAATCCACATTGTACACATAGATATATATTATTATAAATACTAATCTAAGAAAGAAAAGACCGAAATAAGAAAGAAGCATGACTAGTAAATCTTAAATTATTTCTTTTACTTTTCGGCAGTTTTTAGTAGATGTTATTAAATATAATTTTAACATTTGAACGATATGAGCTCCAATTTTACTCTCGACATTTAGATTATTTAATCTATTTTTTATATTATTTGTATTTATATGACATTACGTCTTTTATACATTTTTATGAATCACCATATACAATTAATTATATATTTCCTTAGATTTAGTTTTAGAAGACTTCAAATATTTGCATATAAATCCCAAGCTAAAGATTTTGATTTTATTCCAAATGTACAATGTTGTATCGAAGGCCACATAACGCAATTATATCTTATTATGATTGATAATAAAGCAATGTTGGTGTAAATTTTTCAAGTTTTTACGAGTCCACAATTATTTTTTTGTAATAGAATATCAACGGTTATACGTTTAACTTTTAAAATCTAGTAGTAAATGTCTAATCTAATTGATTTAATCCTGTCGTTATAGAACTTGAATTGTAAATAATATATTTGCAAAAGAAAATCGTATAACGTATTGCATGTGAAGTAATAATTATAAATATTATAAAATGTCGCGATACATGTAAAATAATTTTGTCTCTCTTGTACACTTTGTATTAATAGACAATACCTCCCGCAAAATCTAAAAAATTTTCTTCATTTTTATATCCAGACTTTCGTAAAATATTTAAAAGAGTTGAAAATTATTATTTAAATTACAGGATTCAAATAGAATGTACTCAACAGAATTTCAAAAACGTTGACACGTATTATATAGAAAAAATCATTAAACTTTTAAGTATTTTGAATTCAGAATGTAATTAGGTTGCTCTGTACACTGTATAGATGAATGTTAATAGTAATTATTTTAATCTGAGATGAAAAAAAATAAGGAGTAGACAAAGACAATAACATAATATTTGAATGTCATAGAAGATTATATGCACAAATACCAAAAACATTTGTTGTACCTCGTATTTTTAAAAGAAGCACCTAATTATCCAACCACCTGAAATAACGATGTTATGTTAATTGAATATGATAATTACTAGATAAAAACAGATTTATCGCGTATCATGATTTTTTTTAAACCCTTTTGGCCTTCGATGCACATTTTATTAATAATATATAAACCAGTTTAAATAAGTAGCGATAACTTAAATGAAATAACGAATTATTCGTTGTACAATCGTAAATATTATTTACTATTATTCCATTTTTATATCTAAATACCAATTTTATGTACGGACGAAATATAATAATTGGAATTTTTTAATGTTTAAGTTTTTAAAAAAATCTTATGAATTTCACATTTAAAAAATATTTTAACTTTTAATTGTCAGATTCTTTTCAAGAATTTTAAAAACAGTTTGATAATAATTTTTTGTCGTATTACTAATACCTTTATAAAATTAAGTGTTATAATAACTTTATTTTTGATTGTACAAATTTCGTGAAAAAATATTACGAATTTTGAAACGAAACAAGCGATGAACAAAAATGCAAAAATGCTGTGCATTTAATATTATAAAAATTATTTACTTATTGTCAATCACACATTCGGTCAGATTCATTCCTAAAATATAACAAAAAATGTTGAACAGTACTTAATCACGAGAAATTGAAGACTTATTACACCTAAAGTATACGAGAAAATATTGTGTGCATCCGCGTCTCGCGTAAGACTAAAATTATTTTCTTGCACACTTATTATTAAAAAAATGAAATTTCGTTTTTTTTTTAAATCGAAGTAAGCGGTTTTAAAAATAATTGTTTGCGTATTTAATTAAGTACTGATATGACAAAGAGAAACTCACAACTAAATTACAAAAAAAATGATGTAAAAATGATTTGTTTTTTTATTAAATTTGTTAATGAGTAAAATATTTAATTTATAAGACTAAAATGTAATAACTTCTGATAAAAGATTTAGTTGTAACCTCACAGGCGCTATCCATTATCACTCAAACAATTTTGCAGATGTATGAAGTATTGTAAATTTGAAATTATTTTTAGTTATGAATTAGTATTTCGTTCTTTATTGTATTAATTTTTTACTTTGTTTATCTTATTGAAGCAATATTTATTAATATATTAAATTCCAATAAATTTGAAGTCTTCATCTATAACATAAAAAGAATAACAAAATTTTACGCATTGATATTATCTTTTTTTACTTATTTCATTAATAATATTATATCCAAGAAAATCTTGAATTAAAAATTTTTTATTTAAATAATAATTATACGATTTTACAAATGTATTTTAGAAATTTCATTTTATATAAATTATAATTCTGATTATGTCATTTTGAATAATTATATTTTTACATACTTGGTACAATAGTGATAATTTTAAAGAATTACTTCACATTAAATGAAAAATATTAGTGTCATATTTCGCAGTGTAAAGTTTAATATCAATAACCAAGTGAACTATTTTTCTCAATAGTCACTTCTCTAACTATATATTTGAATATTCAAATAGTTAGTATTATTTGTGATTCATTGTAAGTAAACAAAATCACGTATGATTTATTGTCAATATTTATATTCATTTTATATCAAAAATAATATTATATTTTAACCATACAGAGTTCCTAATGTTCATATTTCATTATTTCAGATTACGCAAATATAAATATTAAGAAAATAAATAAAAAGAAATAAAAAATATAAATATTAAGAAAGAAAATATTAAGAAGAACAAAATATAATAGTCAAGATTAGTATCCTGCAATTTTTATTCATACATACTAAGAATAAAACATGCAACAAATAAATAATAAAATAATAATAAATATAGAATATATTGTTTTTTAATAAATATAAACAATATATTTATTTTTTTTCCGTACTTAGAATGTATTTCTTCAATATAAATCTATAAAACAAACTAATTACAAAAAACAGTTTGTTTAAAATTACTTCAACTGAATAGAGAGTTTAAAAATAATTAGCTACGTATTAGATTTACATGAAAAATTATAACCATACAAAAAATTGAATAAATATTTATTTTTTTTAAACAATTAATTTATCTTCAAGATACGTCAATTGTCATTTAAACAACTATTTTACATCTTTTTACATGTGTATAGATACTCATGATTTTTATACGATTTGTTAAATGATTTACAAAATATATTACTTTTTATATAAAAATATAACTGTTAACTAGAAAACAGCACAGCATTACGATTTTCAGATATGAGATGCGCAACACGCTGTCAGATAATTCGCATTTTTTTTAATAAATCAATTTCTCTGCACAAAAACATTTATAGTATTCATTCATTTCATACATTTTATTTTAATTATAATCTTTTTTTTCTATTGTACTCAGGTAAAAGGAAGTATTATATTACGAATTAGTTAACAATTACAGATATACATTAGTGATTCAATTATTTTAAATTGTATAAATACAATTTTGCACTTTATATTAATCAGAAAATGCATATTATGAAATAATATTAATCACGCGATAGATTATAAATCATAAGAAATGTACACTAAATAATAAATAAAATGAATCTTTTGAAACAATATATACAAAATATTTTTCGTCAATATAAAAAAATTTTAATTTGAACCATGATTAGTCAACATTAATCTACACTTTTTGGAGCTAATGATTTTATGATGTCGATGATGGAAATCGAATGTAAGCATAGATAATTTAAAAAATCAGGAATCTCAAATACATCATTGAGATTTTTTTTTATAAAATTAATTACTGCTTCTTGCAAATTTTGATTATTATAATAATAAGCCACTTGTAATACATCCACAATAATATCCACACTTAAATTTATACAAAGGGATTTTTCACATAAAAGAAACAAGTCAGTTAAAGCATATTTATCTGCGACTTTAAAAAGTTCCAGCATTTCCTTTGGATTTATTTGCTCAACTTTTCCAGTGTATATGTATTTTACCATGGCTTTAACCGTCTCCGCATTAAAATCACTTATTTTAATAACGTTTTCGCGATTTTCCTTCATGTCGTGTTCAAACATGGCAGCGAACACCGAACTTCGAGCTGCAAGAATGTTTTTGTGAAGATTCAATTTAAGTTCGTCGACTTCGAGACAAATGTCGCTGAATCTTTCACTTGTGAGTAATTCACTAAAATCCTTAGACAAATTTTCATTGATATCGTGATTATCAAGTTCATGTAAGTCTCTATTGTAATGGTCAATTTGTCCCGTTGAGACTGTCAAGTTACACCAAATGTTCAGTAAATCACCTTCCAAATAACCATTTTCTGGTTTAAGTAGCTCGCTTTGTGTGATAAAATCAATAACCATAGCCATTTTTAAATTCATGTGTAGTGTAGGACTTTTTAAAAGAAGATCCATTTTTATTCATAATATGCAAAGTATGATTAACTGTAATATTTGTCATTTTTGAATCTATTAAATACAAAAATAGCCCAATACATTCTGGGCACATTGTAACCAGAAGGATATAATTGTAACTTCCACTTCATATTTTTTGAAGATGTAAAAATCTGTAATATTAATCAGTTACAGTATTAGTATCAGTATTTCAATTTATAATATAGTCATATTTATTTATTTTTTTTTTTCAATGAATTGAGAATAAATATACAAATAAATATACAAATAAATACACAAATAAAAATATAATTAAATACAATAAAATATATATTCATGTCAATTACAATTAAAGTGCTTAAATACAATTATAAAAAAATGTTAAGAATGAAAATGTAGCCTAAGTATTGTTGATATTAATCTTACCGGTGATTCAATAAATTCGCCTTTTTTCTTATATACATATGAGTAATTTTTTATCGTCCACTGAAAATCAATTGAATCTCTTCCGTAATGTGTATGCCACCTTAATATCTTCTTATTTTCTTTTAATAATTTTTCATCCATTGCTGCTAGAGTGTCCTTCAATATTTTTAGAAGATATTCTCTCAAATCAATGAGTTTTAAATCTTTGATAAAATCAGAAAAAAATACGTTAAATGTTTTGATTTATTTAGTGGAAAATAATTTGTGCTTAAACTTACTTTCAATGCAAGATAAATCAACTGCTTTTAAACAAATAATATTAGTTATTGTTTTGTATCTAATTTCTACTTTAAATGAATAATATTCTATATTTACAATATACAAGGCAATGTAATATTTAAAATAAAAACTCCTCAATTTTTATACTTTTTTATAATTATTATTTTTATAAATCAATTACAATAATCATTCACAACTGTTCAATGTACCTTTGTATACCACATTTTTTTACAGAAAACTTTTATAAGAAAAATGAAAATAATTATATATTAAATATAAAATTAACATAATGTTGAAAAAAAAGTAGGCATTTTTAGAAAAGTAGTTTATAAATATCAGAAAGAACTCTTATTGAATTGAAATATATCTTTTAAGCGTACGTTGTAGTTAATAAATTTTTGATAATTATTCACATCAATTTTATATTCTTTTTATTAAATTTTGAAATTTAACGATTTGAACAAAACATATTATTTGAAAAGGCAATGATTTGATACAATTAATAAATAAAAGTAATATCAAACCTGTAATTATGAATATAAAAAACAGCAAAGAAATACCTGGATGAGCACAGAAAAAATGTTAATATTTATCTTAGTAAATAAGCACACATTTATTAAAATTATCTTATTGCTTCAATGGAACTGTTCCTGTGTAAAGCTGAATGTTGAGTGTGCCAAACATTTTTTATTCTTATCTGCACTTTTCGTGGCGATTTCTTTGAAGTTACTTTACATCTTTCATCTCTGTTTTCTACCCCACCATACCAAATGGGGTATCAATGGGAAATGACATCATTGGTTGAAAGGGTAGTGTGTAATCGTTGGAGGGGGTAATCAACTGGAAATGGGAAAACTGTTGACAAACATACCACGCCCACATACAAATTTTAATCGCCGTGCATTTATTTTACTCTTGATATCTTTTTCCATGAGCCGATTCTGGTGAAACGATATTCTTGTTGATATTGTTCCCCGACACAATGAAATTCATAGAAAAATTTCATTCGAATAACAGTCGTAATTTTTCGAAGGCTAATTTTAATAAATATCGATAATTTTATTACAATAAAAGGTGATCTTTGAATGAATATATAAATTAGTTATGAATTCATGCGCTTGAAATTAAAAATAAATTTAATGAATATAATGTAATAGATAAGGAATCACAGATTATGTATTAAAGAAAGATTAATAAATATTTAAGGTATGTATAAAGATACAATTAATTTTAATTACAATTGATTAAATAAATTAATAAATACTTTATATGGATGATAAGTACGTTTATGAAAATAAAAAAGTATGTTGTATGTTAACGGATTTATTATTATTGTTGCAGACAAATATTGTCTGTCCTGCTTTTACGATGATCTGTACTTATCCAATAATTTTATAACAAAATGATGAAAATAAAGTAATACGATTAACATAATTGAAATGATACTACCCAAACAGTTTATTTTAAATTGTTAAAATACAAAATCACTATCGCTCGCCACGTGAAAATCTGAGCAGAACGTCTTTGGAAAAGCTCCCGGGGATCAAAATCCCTTGATATTTTAATACAAAAACTTATTACTTTGCAGTTGCTCAACATATGAACATTATTATTATTAAAACTAAAACGCTTGAACATAATTATTCTTACAACTGTAGGTTATAAAAATCCTTATGCTGGGTTAACGAAGGAAAAAGCCATTCGGTCTCGTCAAAACAATCGACTTAATCTTTAAAATATTTATAACCAATATGAACTTACAAACTGAAGAGCCGTCACATTATAATTTAATCCAAAAACAACTTAAAGTATTCTGCCCTTTGGATTAATATTTATGAGTTAACGACTGGCCTTCAGTGCCGAAGCAAATTATCTTTTCCCGATTTTTTAGGTCTTGTCATAAATAATGTGGTGATATGTCCTTATGTCGTGTCTGGATTACAAATCGCATGTCAACCCTTTCTAATATCACCAACACATATTTGCAGGACACCCGATATGTCGATTTTCCACCGGAAAAACTCTACGACTTCAAAAATCGCGTTTCAATGTTCGAAATTTGCGCATTTTTTCACGCTCTTTAAAGTTATTTGTAATACTTGTATTATTCAAATGTTTCACTTTAGAAAAATATTATTTATAATTTGTGAAACATATAAAATATATGTATTATTACTTACATGTGACTAAATATTCTTACGATCTTACTCAATGCATATTGAACGCTACGTATACTATTAAAATTAATGAAGCAACTCATTGTTTTTATACACATTAGTCACAATTACATTATACATCATATTATACATAATTATTAGTTGATATTTAAAATTATATATATATATATACAATAAGTTATAAATATAATAAGAAATAGAGAATCAATTGCAAATAATAAGGTGACACAAAACATCACGTTATGCTCATATAGAAATACAATCTCAAAAACCAATTTTAAATAATCAAAGCCTAAACTTAATGTTAGTGTATATTGATAATCCAAAAGTAGAAAACCAAAAATTACGAGGTGACGATATCACTAGTTAAACATTACCACATGCTTACTATAAACAATGGAAAATCATAAGCAACGAGACCATTTGACACTATCTATTCAATACGTCTTAAAAGGAGTTGAAAATGTATTTTAGAATCTTATTTTTCTATAAAATTCAATAAATTTTGCCATAAACATTAAAATAAAATCTAAATATAAATTATAATTCTGATTGTGTCATTTTGAATAATTATACTTTTACATACTTGGTACAAAAGTAATAATTTTAAAGAATTACTTTACATTAAATGAAAAAAATTAGTGTCATATTTGGTCCTGTAAAGTTTAATATCAAAAACCAAGTCAACTGTTTTTCTCGATAGTCACTTTTCTATCATTACATTTAAATATTCAAAGATTATATTATTTGGAATTCATTGAAATTAAAAAAAATCACGTATGATTTGATGTCAATATTTATATTCATTTTATTTAAAAAATAATATTATATTTTAACCATACGGAGCTCGTAATGTTAATATTTTATTATTTCAGTGTGTACAAGAATAGATATTAAGAAAAGAACAAAATATACAAGTAAATATTTGCATGTTGCAATTTTTATTCATACTTACTGAGAATAAAACTTGTTATAAATAAATAAATAATAAATTAATAATAAATAATGAATAGATGATTTTTTAAGACATAAACAAATTTATCATTTTTCCATACTTATAATGTACTTCTGCATTAAAAATCTATGACACTAACTAATTACAAAAACAGTTTGATTAAAAATACTTCAAGTGAATCGGAGAGTTTAAAAATGTTTAGCTTCGTATTAGAAAATACATGAACAATTATTACCATACAAAAAATTGAATAAATATTTATTTTTTTTAAACAATTAATTTTCTTCATGATACTTCAATTTTTATTTAAACAAATATTAACTATTTTACATCTTGTTGCATGTGTATAGATACTTATTATTTTTATACGATTTATTAAATGATTAACAGAATATATGATGTCTTGTATAAAAATATAACTTCTAATTAAAAAACAGCACGGCTTTTCGATTTTTAGATATGAGATGCGCAACACGCTGTCAGATAATTCGCATTTTTATAAATAAATCAATTGTCTGCACAAAAACATTTATAGTATTCATTCATTTCATACATTTTATTTTAATTATAATTTTTTTTTTCTATTGTACTCAGGTAAAAGGCAATTATTATATTACGATTTAGTTAACAATAACAGATATACATTGGTGATTCAATTATATTGAATAGCATAAATACAATTTAGCAATTTATATTAATCAGAAAATGCATATTATGAAATAATATTAATCATACGATGGATTATAAATCATAAGAAATGTACACTAAATATAAGAAATAAAATTAATTTATGGGACAAAATATTTACAAAATATTTCTCACCAATATAAAAAAATTTTAATTTGGACCAAGATTAGTCTACACTTTTCGGTGCTAATGATTTTATTATATCTATTAAAGTCGAATTTAAGCCATTATAATTTAAAAAATCAGGAATCTGAACTATATCGTCGAGATTTTTTTTTATAAAATTAATTGCTGCTTGTTTCAAATTTTGATTATTACAATAATAAGCCACGTGTAAAACATCCATAATAATATCCAAATTTAAATTCATACAAAGGGATTTTTCACATAAAAGAAACAAGTCAGTTAAAGCATATTTATCTGCGACTTTAAAAAGTTCCAGCATTTCCTTTGGATTTATTTGCTCAACTTTTCCAGTGTATATGTATTTTACCATGGCTTTAACCGTCTCCGCATTAAAATCACTTATTTTAATAACGTTTTCGTGATTTTCCTTCATGTCGTGTTCAAACATGGCAGCGAACACCGAACTTCGAGCTGCAAGAATGATTTTGTGAAGATTCAATTTAAGTTCGTCTACTTCGAGACAAATGTCGCTGAATCTTTCACTCGTGAGTAATTCACTAAAATCCTTAGACAAATTGTCATTGATATCGTGAATATCAAGTTCATGTAAGTCAACATTGTAATGGTCAATTTGTCCCGTTGAGGCTGTCAAGTTACACCTAATGTTCAGTAAATCACCTTCCAAATAACCATTTTCTGGTTTAAGTAGCTCGCTTTGTGTGATAAAATCAGGAATAAGATACCTATTTATAAATCCATGTTTAGTATAGGACTCATTATAAGAAGATCCATTTTTCATCATAATATGCAAAGTACAATTAACTGTAATATATGTCATTTTTGAATCTATTAAACACAAAAATAGCCCAATATAATATGGGCTATTGTAACCAGAAGGATATAATTGTAACTTCCACTTCATATTTTTTGAAGATGTAAAAATCTGTAATATTAATCAGTTACAGTATTAGTATCAGTATTTCAATTTATAATATAGTCATATTTATTTATTTTTTTTTTTCAATGAATTGAGAATAAATATACAAACAAATATACAAACAAATATACAAATAAATACACGAATAAAAATATAATTTAATATATTTAAATATATATTCATGAGAATTGCAATTAAAGTATCTATATACATTTATAAGAAAATGTTGAGAATGAAAATATAACCCAAATATTGTTGATATACTTACCGGTGATTCAATAAATTCGCTTTTTTTTTTTTTATTTAAATTTTTCTTATTTAAAGATGTGTAATTTTTTATCGTCCACTGAAAATCAATTGAATCTATTTGGTAATGTGTATGCCACCTTAATATCTTCTTATTTTCTTTTAATAATTTTTCATCCATTGCTGCTAGAGTGTCCTTCAATATTTTTAGAAGATATTCTCTCAAATCAATGGGTTTTAAATCTTTGATAAAATCAGAAAAAAATACGTTAAATGTTTTGATTTATTTAGTGGAAAAGAATTTGTGCTTAAACTTACTTTCAATGCAAGATAAATCAACTGCTTTTAAACAAATAATATTAGTTATTGTTTTGTATCTAATTTCTACTTTAAATGAATAATATTCTATATTTAAATATACAAGGCAATGTAATATTTAAGTAAAAACTCCTCAATTTTTATACTTTTTTATAATTATTATTTTTATAAATCAATTACAATAATCATTCACAACTGTTCAATGTACCTTTGTATACCACATTTTTTTACAGAAAACTTTTATAAGAAAATTGAAAATAATTATATATTAAATATAAAATTAACATAATGTTGAAAAAAAGTAGGCATTTTTAGAAAAGTAGTTTATAAATATCAGAAAGATCTCTTATTGAATTGAAATATATCTTTTAAGCGTACGTTGTAGTTAATAAATTTTGAAAATTATTCACTTCAATTTTATATTCCTTTTATTAAATTTTGAAATTTAACGATTTGAACAAGACATATTTTTTGAATAGATAATGATTTGAAACAATTAATAAATAAAAGTAATATCAAACCTGTAATTATGAATATAAAAAAACAGCGAAGAAATCCCTGGATGAGCACGGAAAAAATGTTAATATTTATCTTAGTAAATAATCACACATTTATTAAAATTATCTTATTGCTTCAATGGAACTGTTCCTGTGTAAAGCTGAATGTTGAGTGAGCCAAACATTTTTCCATTTTTATCGGCACTTTTCGAGGAAATTTCTTTGAAGTTTCTTTACATCTTTCATCTCTGTTTTCTACCCCACCATACCAAATGGGGTATCAATGGGAAATGACATCATTGGTTGAAAGGGTAGTGTGCAATCGTTGGAGGGGGTAATCAACTGGAAATGGGAAAACTGTTGATAAACATACCACGCCTACATACAAATTTTTGAGCGACCTGTACTTTTTTTTACTTTTGATATCCTTTTTGCTGAGCCGATTCTAGTGAAACGATATTCCTGTTGATATTGTTCCACAACACAATGAAATTTATACAAAAATTCATTCGAATAACAGTCGTAATTTTATGAAGTTTAATTTTAATAAATAATGATAATTTTTTTTACAATAAAACGTGATCTTTGACTGTATATATAAATAATAAATGAATTCATGTGCTTTAAATTAATAAAAGAATTTAATGAATAGACAAGAAAACACAGATTGTGTATTACAAGAAGATTAATAAACATTTAAGGTGTGTATGATGATACAATTAATTTTTATTACAATTGAATACATAAATTAATAAATACTTGATGTAGATAATAAGTACGTTTATAAGAATAAAAAAGTATGTCGTATGTTAACTGATTTATCATAATTGTTTCAGACAAATATTGTCTGCCCTGTTTTCTCGATGATCTATACTTATCCAATAATTTAATAACAAAATGATGTAAATAATGTCATACGAATATCATAATTGAAATGATACTTCCCAGACAGTTTATTTTAAATTGTTAAAATATGAAATAACTATCAATCACCACGTGAAAATCTGAGCAGAACCTCCTTGGAAAAGTTCCCGGGGATCAAAATGCCTTGACATTTTTTAAAGTTACGTTTCCATGACTCATATTCTATGACAAAATCTTATTATTTTGCAGTTGTTCAACATATGAACATTATTATTATTATTAAAACTAAAACGCTTGAACATAATTCTTCTTTCAACTGTAGGGCATAAAAAAACTTATGCTGGGTTAACGAAGGAAAAAGCCATTCGGTCTCGTCAAAACAATCGACTTAATCTTTAAAATATTTAAAGCCAATATGAATTTACAATTTTAAGCGCCGTCACATTATAATTTAATCCAAAAACAACTTAAAGTAATCCATCCTTTGAATTAAGATTTATGAGTTTACGACTGGCCTTCAGCGCCAAAAAAATTATCTTTTCCCGATTTTTTAGGTCTTGTCATAAATAATATGGTGATATGTCCTTATGTTGAGTCTGGATTACTAATCGCATGTCAACCCGTTGTAATACCACCAACACATATTTACAAGACGCTCTGATGTTTCGGTTTTCCACCGGAAAAACTCTGCGAACTCAAAAATTGCGTTTCAATGTTCGAATTTTGCGTATTTTTTCACGCTCTTTCAACTTATTTGTCATACTTGTATTATTTAAATGTTTCACTTTAGAAAAATATTATTTATAATTTGTGAAACATATAAAATATATGTATTATTACTTACATGTGACTAAATATTCTTACGATCTTACTCAATGCATATTAAACGCTACATATACTATTAAAATTAATGAAGCAACTCATTGTTTTTATACACATTAGTTACAATTACATTATATACGATATTATATATTTTAATTAGTTGATATTTAAAATTATATATATATACAATAAACATTATAATTATAATTATAAATACAGAATTTCAAATATTAATGTGACACAAAACATCACCTTATGCTCCCATAGAAATAAAACATCAAAAACAAATTCCAAATAATCAAAGGCTAATCTTAAAATTAGAATATATTCATAATCGAAAAATAGAAGACCAAAAAGTACGAGGTGACGATCTCGCTAGTTAAGCCTTACCACATGCTTACTATAAAAAATTCAAAATCATAAACAACGAGACCTTTCGTCTCTGTCTATCCAATATTACGTCTAAAATATTACGCCTTAAAAGGCGTTAAAAATCTATTTTAGAATCTTTTTATTATATAAATTACATTAAATTTTTGCATAAATTTTGCAATAAAATCTAAAAATAATTTTATATACTGATAATAACAATCTGAATAAATGTATTTTTACATTCCTGGTACTATAGTGATATTTTTAAATAATCACTTTACTATAAACTTGAGAGAATAGTGTTCTATTTGGTTATGTAAAGTTTAATTTCAATAATCAAATCAACTATTTCTTTCGATAGTCACTTCCCTATCTTTACATTTAAATATTCAAGTAGATTATATTGTTTGTAATTCATCGAAAGTAAACAAAATTACGAATGATTTGATGTCAATATTTATATTCATTTTATAAAAAAATAATATTACATTTTAACCATACAGAGCTCCTAATGTTAATATTTTATTATTTCAGTGTGTACAAAAATAGATATTAAGAAAAGAACAAAGTATGTACAAGTAACGATTAGTGCCTTGCCATTTTTATTCATACGTACTGAGAATAGAACTTGCAATAAATAAATAAAGAATAGATGGTTTTTTTTTAATATAAACAATAAATTTAATATTTTTACATACTTATAATGTACTTCTGCATTAAAAATCTATGACACTAACTAATTACAAAAACAGTTTGTTTAAAAATACTTCAAGTGAATTGGAGAGTTTAATAATGTTTAGCTTCGTATTAGATATACATGAAAAATTATAACCATACATAAAATTAAATAAATATTTATTTTTTTTTAACAAATAATTTTCTTCATGATACTTCAATTTTTATTTAAACAAATATTAACTATTTTACATCTTGTTGCATGTGTATAGATACTTATTATTTTTATACGATTTATTAAATGATTAACAGAATATATGATGTCTTGTATAAAAATATAACTTCTAATTAAAAAACAGCACGGCTTTTCGATTTTTAGATATGAGATGCGCAACACGCTGTCAGATAATTCGCATTTTTATAAATAAATCAATTGTCTGCACAAAAACATTTATAGTATTCATTCATTTCATACATTTTATTTTAATTATAATTTTTTTTTTCTATTGTACTCAGGTAAAAGGCAATTATTATATTACGATTTAGTTAACAATAACAGATATACATTGGTGATTCAATTATATTGAATAGCATAAATACAATTTAGCAATTTATATTAATCAGAAAATGCATTTTATTAAATAATATTAATCACGCAATTGATTCTAAGTCATAAGAAATGTACGCTAAATATAAAGAATAAAATTAATTTTTTAGACAAATATTTACAAAGGGTTTATCGTCAATATAAAAAAAATTTTAATTTATTTGGACCAAGATTAATCTACACTTTTCGGAGCTAATGATTTTATGATGTCGATGGAAATCGAATATAAGCCAATATAATTTAAAAAATCAGGAATCTCAATTATATCATCCAGATTTTTTTTTATAAAATTAATTACTGTTTCTTTCAAATTTTGATTATTACAATAATAAGCCACGTGTAAAACATCCATAATAATATCCAAATTTAAATTTATACAAAGGGATTTTTCGCATAAAAGAAACAAGTCAGTTAAAGCATATTTATCTGCGACTTTAAAAAGTTCCAGCATTTCCTTTGGATTTATTTGCTCAACTTTTCCAGTGTACATGTATTTTACCATGGCTTTAACCGTCTCCGCATTAAAATCACTTATTTTAATAACGTTTTCGCGATTTTCCTTCATGTCGTGTTCAAACATGGCAGCGAACACCGAACTTCGAGCTGCAAGAATGTTTTTGTGAAGATTCAATTTAAGTTCGTCGACTTCGAGACAAATGTCGCTGAATCTTTCACTTGTGAGTAATTCACTAAAATCCTTAGTCAAACTTTCATTGATATCGTGACTATCAAGTTCATGTAAGTCTCTATTATAACGGTCAATTTGTCCCGTTGACGCTGTAAACTTACATATAATATGTAGTAAATCACCTTCCAAAAAATAATTTTCCGGTTTAAGTAGCTCGCTATTCATGATAAACTTGTGAAAACCACCACCATTAGCAAAATCATGAGCAGTGAAGGACTTATTAAATGAAGATCCATTTTTTCTCATAATATACAAAGTACAATTAATTGTAATGTTTGTCATTTTTGAATCAATTAAATACAAAAATAGCCCCATGAATTCTGGGGACTTATTAACACCAGAAGGATATAATACTAATTTCCACTTTTGATTATTTGAAGTTGCAAAAATCTGTAATATTAATCAATTACATAATTAATTTGAGTATTTTAGTTTATAATATATTCAAAGTTATTTATTCATTTCCTTTATTAATGAAGAATAAATATATAAATAAATATACAAATAAATACACAAATAAAAATATAATTAAATATATAGTTATTTGATTAAATTCCAAGTCAATTACAATTAGAATGCTTATTTAGATATATAAAAAAAGTTAAGAGTTAAAAATTGACTCAAATCTTGATGATATTAATCTTACCGTTGATTCAATATATTCGTCAACTTTCTTATTTAAATATGAGTAATTTTTTATCGTCCACTGAAAATCAATTGAATTGATATGGCAATGTGTATGACACCATAATGTCACATTATTTTCTTTTATTAATTTTTCATCCATTGCTGCTAGAGTAACCTTCAATGTTTTTAAAAGATGCTTTTCCAAATAATCAGGTTTTTAATCTTTAATAAAAATAGAAAGAAATAAGTTAAATGTTTTGATTTATTAAGTGGAAAATAATTTGTGCTTAAACTTACTTTCCATGCAAGATAAATCAACTGCTTTTAAACAAATAATATAAGTTATTGTTTTGTATCTAATTTCTATTTTAAATCAATAATATTCTATATTTTACAATATACAAGGCAATGTAATATTTAAAGTAAAAACTCCTCAATTTTTATACTTTTTTATAATTATTATTTTTATAAATCAATTACAATAATCATTCACAACTGTTCAACGTACCTTTGTATGCCACGTATATTTACACAAATCTTTTATAAGAAAAATGCAAATAATTACATCTTAAATATAAAATTTACATAAAGTTGAAAAAGAAGTAGACAATTATAGGAAAGTAGATTATAAATTTCACAATGAATTGTTATTGAATTTAAATATATCTTTTAATTGTACGTTATAGTTAATAAATTTTTGAAAATTATTCACTTCAATTTAATATTCCATTTATTAAATTTTGAAATTTAACGAATTGAACATAAAATATTTTTTGACAAGACGATGTTTTGTAACAATTAATAAATAAGAGTAGTGTCAAACCTTGAATTATGAATATAAAAAACAACGAAGAAATCCCTGGAAGTGCACATAGAAAATGTTAATATTTATCTTAGTAAATAATCACACATTTATTAAAATTATTTTATTGCTTCAAACTAGCTGTTCCTGTGTAAATTTCAATGCTGAATAAGCTAAACCGTTATTGAATTGTTCTGTGTTTTTTGGTGTGCATTTGTTCGAATTGTTTTACTTACTCCACCATTTCTAGTTTAGCATTGATTGAAATTCGATATGATCGGGTCAAGTGCGTAATGCATTGTAAAATAAAGCCTTTGAAGCAGTAAAAAAAGACTTTTCATTCATTTTAATGTTTTGTTTATGTTTACTTTTACCCGTTCATAATGGGAAATCTGGTCGGCGCAGCGCAATCACGAGCGAAAAATCTTCACGTAAAATTGGTTCGTAAAAACAAAAGAATAAAATATTTTCGACAAACGATCGGGTTAACATTTTTTCACTATTACTACAGTAGAAGATTTAAGACATTAGAATATTACTAAAAAAGTAAGAGCTAAATAATTATATTTAAGTGGGTCACAAACTTTTTCGGAAGTTGCAAGTTCTCGTTAGTGTGAGCGACACTTCTTACGCAACACATTTTTATCTGTTCTGAGAATCAAATTCTTCTGTCTTGAATCCTGTGCCTTTGTTTTATTAAATGGTGGTTTAGGCAGAACTTTTTATTAGAGATACTCGTTTATTATGATGATATAAATCGGTTTACACTTTGAACACGGGAAAGAAATTTTTGTCCCCTGTCTTTTCTTCTAATTAGGTTTATCAACCCCATGTTTCAAGAGGTAAATGAATATCTTCTAAATCTTGTAAAAATTTCTTACTTCCACAACCTATTTAATAAGCGAATATTTTATCTATGCACCGTGTTTTTTCTATATATAAATATTCATGATATAACAATATTAAATGATGAAAGGAAAAATATGTGTCTCATTTCTCTAAGAGTTACAAGCATACTCAATGTTTTAAAAATATTTTTATTTTTTGGTTTTACATTAATTAATGTAAAAAAGTTTTTAATTTTATGAAAAAATAAAAATATTCACGAATACTCTCCACAAGTTATATTAATTCAGTTTTTTTCTTCAAAATTGTATAAATCAACAATTTATTTATTGAACAATAAATAAAAATTAAGAAACAAAAATTACATATGATTTTTATAGTACGAGTATTAATAATGATAGAAATAAAAGTATTAATAATTAGCTATACTTTATTTTTTAAGTAATCATATTTAATTTAATAGAAAAACACTACCGGATAACAATTAAACTTCTTCAATTGGAAGTTCTTTCTATAAATAATCAAATATATTTGAATTAATTTAAATATTAAATAAAAATGAAAAAATAAAAAAAAACTTATTATTTATAAAGAAATATGTAAAATCATTTTATTAAAGTACAACTTCTTAATACTGTTACATTTTTTAAATAAATATGTATAAATTTTGAATATCATAAAATTTGAAATTATATGGTAATAATGAGACATTATATAAAGCTTTTAATATAATTTTAGCATCTTAAATATAAATATTCAAGCCAAGCCCACTAGAATTTCAGTTCTAATTATTATAAATAAATATTATACTTGCTGGATATTAAAAGCTCATTAATCAAGGTTTAATAGTTTTCTATTCAAATATTCAATAAAACTTTCTTCATCATTTATAACCTAACTAAATTAACTAAAAATAAATTTGTTTTAATTATGAATATGATAATTTATAACCTTCAATAGATAATTTCTATTGTTTAATAACTTTAACTTTTACAGTTTTAATGATTATATTATTTTAAAAAAAATTTTATTATTTGTACAAATATTCAAATATAATTATAAACTTACATACTAATAGTAACATTAATATCACATTGTCTCATATATTAGTTTAAATAATATTTGTAGACTGTCTAAAGTTTCCTGTAGGTGGACTCTTCGTCATCATTGAAGCCATCTACAAGAAAAATTGCATGTTTTGTTTTGAAATATTTACATTAATAATTTTATTGATTATTTGTAATTTATTTGCATTTTTAAAAAGAGATTTATTTAATATTAATTCAATATTTAATATAAATACATAGTTATTTTACAAAAATGAATGCATTTGAAATATATATAATGACCACAAATATTATATACTTACATTTTGAATGACTTGTTTTTTGAAAAAATCAGAAGTAGCAGAAGAAATATTTTTATCCCCTCCCATTTTACACTTAACGTATCCATACAGGTTGGCTCCATTCAAGACAATTGCAATCAAAGCCAGAAGTAACCATTTGGGTTTCAATCCAAATAAAGCAACCAAAAAGAAGACAACCCACAACATTGGTGACAAAATTAAAGCAAGCCAGAATATTCTTGCTTCTGAGGGATTGATACGATTCTGTTGGGCGCCCTGAAACACAGGGCATCTCTCAAATTGTTGATTTTTTGTTTTTGAAAATAAAAGTTTAAGGAGATATCGATATAAAGATCAATTTATAATGTAAAAAATACTCATAGATCGTTAAAATAATAACAAAATAATCTATAATTATAAAAAAACAGTATTTTTTATTTAAACAATTAAAAATTTATGCAGTGATTGATATATTATTTTTCCATAAAACTTATGCTCAAAATTAATTCCTTCTAATGTAAAGTTCATTATACTTTTATTATTTATTAAGTTTTCTTAAATTTTATACATACTTCAATTTATAACTCATTTATTTCATTGTATTATTAGATACATAAATATATAAAAAAATATTGAATATAAACATTTAATGATTTTTTAAAAAAAATTTTAAATGGAAACAACCTAAACATTATATATTTTTGTAAAAAAAAAATAAATTAATGAACGACTGATTTATATTTATAATATTATTTCAAAATTAATTTATAATAAATAAAAATTTATGATTGAATGTGGTAATAATAAAGTTTAAAATAATTTCTACTAAAAATGCATTAAAATATATTGATGTAAATTGTTTTTCTGCTTAAAAATAAATTATAATTGTTTTAAATAAAGTAATTAACTAAACCTTTCTTGATTCAAAAACCCAGTGACTTATGCCATTATCATCTACGTAATTCCACCATCTTAAGCCAACCATTAATCTTCCAGTAATATTTTTGACTGTCCAAAAATCCATTGAAAGTAAAAGAATAACAGCCACAAAACTAGCAATGAAGCTTTTTGAAAACCATCCACAAAACATATAAACAACAATTGCTGTTACTCTGAAGGCCAAGTGAAACATAGTAACATATGGGTGTCTAAAATTTGCAAATATTTTTTTTATTAAATACACATTCATCTTTGTATACTTAAACATTCATAATTTTAAAATTTAATTCAAATTAAAATATAAAATAAAATTTATTAAAAATTAAAGAAATTAGTTATTACAAATAAAAATTAATTATAAACAATAATTGAAAATTATTAATAATATAATAACAAGTAAATTGTAATTTTTAATCAATTCAATTTTATCAAAATATTTTTACACTCAGAAAGAAACTCCTTATTAAATATAAAGATCAATTATTTCTAATGTTTATTAGTTAATTTTCTTTATTAAGTGTCAATCATACTTAAGTTTTCCTTTTTGTACTTCATCTTCTTCCCCAAAAGCAATAGTATCATCATCCATAAGTAATGGCACCTAAAATAATAAATAAAATCTATGAATAAAAAAGAAGCATAAGTAACAATATTAAACATTAAATAAGAAATAAGTAAAATATAAAATCTCAAAATATGTACTGCATAAATTAAAAAAAAATCACAAACTATTTTATGACTTAAAGTGTGTGTAAAATTTACTTTTTAATAAGAATTTATTAAATAGAGGTTGATTTTATATGTATCAATTGCTTTAATGAAAATGTTTATGTTAAGTTAAAACTATTTATATTTACAATGAAAGCTATAATAAACTAACAGAAAATTTATATTTTACAATAATTGGATCAAAATTTCCAGGTTAGAATAAAGAATACATAAATTTAAAGAGGTAAAATAAATAAATGTTATAAATTTATCGTAAATATAAGCAAACAATACATAATAAACTATTAGTATTGGTAATTATATATTAATGACGTTTTTTCATTGTGTGTTGTAATAAAATGTGTTACTTTTAGGTTAAAAAATAATTATTAGAATAGTATAAAGAACATTAATGATCAGACTTTGAACCTTTAGAATTAAAATAAGATGTAATTATGTATGTACATAGTGACTAATAATTTATAATTTTTTTTTTACCTAGAACAAAAAACGACAAATACAGAAAAACCTTCGAACAATTAAAGTAACGTTCAACCCGTGAATGGTGGACGGATCGAATAAATCAAAAAAGCACGTACAGGTTTATTGTAATGGGCAGAGAGCAAAAACTGAACTTATTTGATTAATTATTAATCCTTCCCGGTCAATCACGCTCCATTTCATACGTACACGTCACTCGACAATTACTAGTTTGGCAAACGCAGCTTTCCAGTTTCCGTTTATCGCATTGGAAAGAAACGACCGACTTTTGACGTTTTCTTTTTTACCGTAGTATCAAAAAATGAGAAATCGACTCGAGATAAAAAGTAAAATAAAAACAAAGTTTCGCATGTACGTATGTTAAGCCAAATTCCGAGCAGAAGACGTGAAGGTATAGAAGACACCTACCGAAGCAGACGCCATTTTCTTTTTGATACTGGGTGATGATGCTCGTGGCGCCTCCTATTTCTTGCATCAAAAGTTCGAATCGCGGCATTGTTTCGTCTGGCTCAATTTATTATTTATTGTTGTTGTTCTGATAACGGGAAGGTTATGTAAAATATCACCGAGACCTTGCAATTTCGAAATTAATAATTAAAGTAATTAAACAGTCAATGGAAATCTTAAAAATCACGAATCTTGTTGAATTGCAAATTATTCGGGCTCCTCGATTTTTCATTGCGGTTTTTTTGTTGCATATTTTAACTAATTACTTATATGTTTGTTATTATCTACCTTATCATTCTTCTTTCTTCTTGGTTTACATGTGCAATTCATCTTTATTTATTCATGTTTTTTCTTATGCACCCTAATGACCCTGACATATTTTATTATTTTAACACTACCACAACTGTTTATGTTTTTAAACAGTTACTTGTGTTAAATTCCATGTAAAGATGACACGACAGACAGGAACTTCATTTTAATTGCATATTTAAATTTTCATTCTATAAACAAAAATACGGTATCTTAAGTACCTAATCCTATTATTATGTCACAACAAAAAAAACATGCGATTATAACGTGTTTTTTATTTAATTTTTTTACAGAAAATTTAAAAATTGTTAAGTGTTTAATGTCGAATCACATTCATCATTTGTGAATAAAGTATTATTCTTGATAAATTTTAAGTAAATTACGTAATTAATATCTTTATTTTTGAATTTTAAATTTTTAATAGAAAAGCAAATATCAATTATTCATTAAGCATTGATTTATTATTTATGAAATATTAAAATTTCATTAGTTTGTTAATATTGCTTATGTCCTAATACTATAAAAAGTTGTGATTTAATAACTCATTTAAGAATTATGAGTTCTTGAAAATTTTGCAAATATTAGTTATAAATAAGAACCAAATAACATTGTATCGTTTTTTTCAAAAAAGTTGTAGTTTAATATCTTCAATTTTCAATTTTATATTATCGATAAGCAGTAAATATGAATTGAAAATTAGTTATTAATAAATATAATATTAAATATTTTGTAATACTTGTAGTTTTGTTAAAGGTTATAAATCTGAATTTATGACACGTAAAATTGTAAAAACACGTTTTATTGATTTTTCAATTAATGAGTTGACAGCTCACAATTCACATCGCTCAGATTACAGTTTAAGCAAATACCCATTACAACCCAAGGAGTGAAATATGTCAAACGTCGTCGCGATCCTTTTACTATCAAGCCGCAATCCATAAAAAGGTTAGGTACTACCAACAACAATAACAACAATAACAAAAACAAAAACAACGAGTGTCTCGGCGCGTCGTCTGCTAGTCCGAGAATCGGTTGCCGGGAGGTCATTCGCCGGTGGGTGGTGTTGACGACGACCACGACGACGACGCCGCCGCCGCCGTTACCGCCGCCACGCCATCATCTTCATCCGTGTACCCCCTCGACATGTGTGTCTCTGCGCCCGCACCCGCGCCCGCGCGCGATCACGTACCGCAGTTCGTCCGAGGACACAAGTGCGAGTTGTCGTGCGTGGGTGGAGTGACACTCGCGCCGGGCTTTTAAAAGTGCGCCCCCGGGGGATGAGCGATTGGCCTTGCGCGTTAATTCGAGAGAGGGGCGGGGGCGCAATCGATAGGGCAAGTGACCTTGCCCGTAAACTCAAGTTCGAAGGGTAAGGTGAAAGTGCTGGGAGGCGAGGACGAGTGTCGTCGGAGACGGTCAGGAGTGCTGGGACGTTTCCAGGAGAAGTGAAGGAAAGCACCGCGGATGAATGGCGAGAGAGGAAAGGAGGTCGGCACGATTTGCGTAGAGCCGGCACAAATGGTAAAAAACAACACCGAGAGCACGAATTTGAGAGGAAGCGGGTCGGTAGCTCGCGGGAGCGACGCCGACACGGAGGCCACCTACCGACCTCCCGGAGCACTGTCGATCCGAAAATCGTGAAATTTAAAGGAAAAGAGGCTCCCCGAGTGAAAAGGAGTCTGCGGAGGGAGATAAGAGGAGGAGAACGAGGACGACCGCGGAAATCGGCGTCGGGAGCAAGGAAACCAGCGGCTCACTCGTGCTAATCTGTAGTAGCACATGTGGTGGGGTTGCTGAGAGATAAGGGGGACCACCGACTGCAGCGGCCGCCCGTTACATCGGCCCGATCACTTTCCGCAGGAGCTCCAACGAGCACCGACAATTCTCCCTCGGGGTTAACCTGGACACCGACGCCGAGATGCTCAAGGATTACACGCCGGTGACGCAAGCCCTCCTGGGGACGCTGCTTACCTGGGGATTGACGGCCGCTGGCGCTGCCGTCGTTGTCGTCATTCAGGGAAAACAGGTAAACTCCTTACACCCGCTCTTTCTTGATTTCTTCAGATTTGAATTCACGGAACAGTGACAAGTGCTGAATTTTTTTTTTTTTTTTTTACGAGTGTCGGTGTTTGAAAACATGTAAGATGTGCAATTTCAATTTAATGTTTATCGAGCTACTGAACATGTTAAATCCGTCATCAATCATTCTCGGGTTTCGTCGATAAAAAGCGGCAACAAAATTTAAAATTTATGCCGCTTTATACTTTCATAAACTAGGGAAAACAAAACAAAAATAAAGAAAATAATGTGTAGTTTCTTTAAAGAAAAAAGGAAAGAAAAGAAAAAGTAATTATTTATCAACAAATTTTATATCCTCGGTGTATTTAAATAATAATAATAATAAAAATTTAATGACACATCTATTAACATGTTTTTACATCTGCCTTTCTCTCATTCGAAATTCTTTGCGCGGTGTTCAAGGCAAAAAAGCTTACGTGCTTTTGCATTTATTAAGCTTCGCCTTAATTTAACTTCATCTTTTACTTCGTTATAACTTTTTTATTTTTTATACAAATTATGAACACTTGTTTCATTAAAATTCAAAAAATTCTGTAATTCATTTCCTAAATTAAAAGTAACTGTATAATGGAACATGATCCCAGTAAATTCCAATTTTGAAATTTCTTTTACCAAAATTTATAAAATTAATTAATCTTATTGATGGAGATAACACGCAATTGTTAATTTAAATAAAAATTTAAATACTTCTTAAAACTGTTCTCGAAAGAGATAAGTTGAAATTAAAATTTTATTCGTACATAAATAAAGAATTTAAATAAAATGTTGATATCAACACAATATTGTATTTGGATATGAAAGCATGAATTTTAAAATTGTAATAATTAAGTAAATTATCAAATTAGCATAATCAAAATAATTCCATCCTTTTCTTGTATTAAATTTGTGTTTGTAGTTTTTAAGTTGATGGCTTGAAGACAAGCAAGTAACTTAAGGAAATAAAAATGCTTACGAATTTATAAAAAATATTTGGGATATACATAAAATTCATATTCGAACATTATTGTTCTTTAAAATATTGCTTAAAACATTTATTTTCAGTTCCAAGGTAATTTCTTCACCTTTACAAACTTAATGAAATTTGACTACACTATGAGAAATTAAAATTATCTCAAAGAATTTTGAAACCACAACTCTTCAAAACATTTTACCTACAACTGTTAACCTACGAAAATTTAATTTTATTTTCACTTTGAAAAACCTTTTTTAAATGCTAAAAATTTTCGGGAACATGCTCATGTTTTTCTTTTTTGAGTGAAAGGCCTTGTGCAAATTTCGAAATCCTTTTTTTTTTCATTACAAGCAACAATGTACTTACTTTTATGTACTTACAATTATTTCTCTTCACCCTCTACATCCTCGACCTCTGTTATTTACTTTTATTACTCTTCTCGTTAAGCACGCAACATGTTCATGATGTGTATGCGTTGCTCATTTTGAAGTTTATTTGCCAAAATTATTACATTACTATGAATAGAACATAAATGTAGTGTTGGACTAACCGGGAAAATTATATATTCTACATTAAACAACCATGAAGTTTTTTCAAAAGACACAACAGTTTACCTTAATTTTATACACTGTATTTGAAAAATATGCTTAATTTTGTATTTGAATTTGTTAAATAATTTGTCTTTATTTAATCTAATTGCTTAATCCATTTATAAATATTTGAGACATTGATATTTAAACAATATTGTTTTTATATAAGCGCAACATGATTTGTGAAGAGTTAATAAATTATCTGTAGGTAAAAATAAATACCAAAGAGCTCAAACTAAAAATAACTGTAATATACAATTTAAAACTGTCGATTATCTTACAACCCACACATACTATATAGAAATTCTTAATAGTTTGGAATACAATCGAGTCTTTATTGATTTGAGGAAATTGAGAATCTGTTTTTAATTGAATAATATTTATTTTAAAGATTTTTTAATAAAATTTGAAGAATTATATTACAATTATAAAAATTGCTAAAATAAGTAATTACACCAAAAAATATTTATTAGTCCTGTACATATTATTTCCTTGAGTTATAAAATTATATAATACTTTAAAATATATTTCTATGAGTTGAGGTATAGGCAAAATTATTTAATTTACGTTTATAACAAATAGCATTAATTATTTTTATTTTTAAATTATTTACACTAAAACAATTTATTTCAACCAATCAAAATTAGGTGAACAACATAGATTTTGTTATAAAATTAGTATTACAATTTAGATAATTAAAGAATTAGTTACAAATAACAAACAATTTTTAATTAAACTTACTTTGGAGGTAAACTAAAAACAATGTAGTTTAAATGTATCATAGCTTTTAGTTAATTTTAATGAGTATAAAAAATATAGTTTAAAAAATGATTAAATATTACCTTAAAATTTTTTGATAAATAAATATTAAAAATTGAAAAAAAACTATTTAAAATTGCATCATATTATATTTACTTAGGATTATTGCAATATTTATTTACATTTGTATATTAATATACTATTGTATTTCTGCCTTATAAGATTACTTTTTATATTTACATGTGTCACTATGTTCGAGCATGATTATGTGCGAGCTGACATAATCTTATCTCTATAATTTTGTACATGAACTTTAAAAATACAGCAAAATCATGAAAGCAAGTGAGTTGTAACATAGATGACTGATTTTTTTAATTATGTAAAAAAAGTTTAACATGTTTTTTTACGAGTTCAACGATTTTTAGTAAAGGTGCACAGAATTATATTATACAAAAAAATTTAGTAGTAAATTTATCCTTCAATAATAGTGAAACTATCCAGAGTATTGTTCTATTTAGAATAATTGAATTGAAAAAAAAAATTTTTTTATTGAATACATAACAGAGTTTAAATTTTTTCTTTTAAATCGTTCACTTTTACTAAAATATTAAGAATATATATATGCACATGTATATTTACGATAAAATTAATGCTTTTCTAAAATAAGATATTAACATAAGTAATTTTTATGGTCTTGTAATAAGATTTAGGATTGTGTTATTTAATTGATCAATTATATAATATTTCCTTGAGAATTGAAAAAAAAGAATTAGAATAATTTATTTTATTTTTGAAGCATTAATGTTTAAAGTTATTAAGTTAAAGAAAATAATTAATTATATATTATAAAAATATTGATTAAAATATAAAAAGAAAAAATTATAATTTTTTTTAAATTGATCATAAATTCATTCACATAAGTGAATAATTAATTAAGCTATAAATTTAGCATTTTAAATTAAGTGTTTTAAATTCTGACTATTGTGCACTAGAAAGAAAATGAAAATATTCAATTTATGATTAATCATGTATTTACGTTATTATGCTATAAAATCTTATCTTTCTTTTGATTCTTATATACGTTAGAAGTTAATAAATAAATTATAGCATTTTATAAAGTGATGTAAAAAAAAGCTGCAATGCAAAATTTCTTTCTATTTTATACTAATCTTTCAAAATAAAATTACATATATATATATGCAATTACTCATGCACACCAATGATGAAAAATTTAATAGTCTGCATTCTTATTGAATGATTAATACACATATAAATACTTCTTGTTTTCTTATTATAAATTCAACGTAATTTAGAATATTTAGTTTTCAAATTAAAATATTTTATTTACTATATAAATTTATTAACTGAAGCTAATATATGTTTTCATGAATTTGAAAGTTTTAATTAATAAAAACTGAGTATACATATATAATTTATTTTATAGTTTGAAATTTATATAAAAATTTTTATTGTATTTAAAAAGGCTATATTTTTCAAGATATTAGAAATTTATATAAAATTATTTATAAATTGTAATCCTGAATATAAATATTGAAATTCTAAACTCAAACATAATTTTTATAAACCAATTTGTAATTTAATTTTTATTTATTTTTATTTCTGTAACAATTTTATACAAGGTATCGATAATAAATCGAAATATTAATAAATTCAAAATAAATCTTATTTAAAACAAGTTGAATTTATAGCTACTTTAAATAGAATTGAAAATATTAAATAAAACTTGTGGGAACAATGTGCTAAGTATTTAAGTTAATTTTGTAAATTAATTTATTAAGAAATCAATCATTACGAATATAAGATTAATTAACAGTTTATTCTAAAATAATCAGTTATTAATAAATTACATGCCATTATGATGATGCTTATTTTCTAAATCCTTTCATACAACGCTTTAATTATTATGTATTGTTGAAAAAAATCACGGATAATTTATCTACATATAATGGTAATAATAGGTTGTATTACTCAAAAAATAATTGCATATGAAATGTATTTTGTGTTTAGATATTAAATATGTATCTATGTAATAAATACAATATAATTAAAAAAAATATCAATAGAAAAAAATTTCTTTAAAAAAATTAACAACTTTTCATACAAAACACAAGAGGGATCATTGAGTAAGAATCATTAATTAATAAAACAATGTAGTATATTAATAAATCTTTAATGCAATCAGCACACTTTAGTTAAAGAAAATCATAAATAACTAAGGTCTACAAGTATGAATAATTAATCTAATTTTACAATTTATTAATTTTCATTCGTAATCTTGTAGGATAATTATACTGTATATATACGTAATAATTATACCTACTATGTATCAAAGAAATGTAAATAAATCATAAATAATATTGTTCAAAGAATATATTTCATCTAATATAGAGAAAAACAATATTTATTTTGTTTAGATTATTTTATTTTTATGTAACGAATTTACTACCAGCTTATGAACCACATAAATAATAATTATTAATTTGTAATATAAGAAAATGAATTTAATATTTGAATTAAAAATAGTTATTGTATATGTAAAATGAATAAAATAATAATTTTGATAGATATGTAGTTGGCAAGCATTTTAATAAATTGCTAAAAAATTCAGCTATAATACATAACTAAAATATCCATGCTTCAAACTTTTAAACACGGTTTAAAAAGTAAAAAAGAAAAAATTGTAATCTAGCTTATTGATTTGCAATTTTTAATATGAATAAGAAAATTATCAATGCTCAATAATTATTATATATTTCGATGAATAAGTCTTAGTAAATTATTGATAAAAAGAAAAAGAAATAATTTTGTTTAAAAAATGCCGTGATTTATTATTATAATTAAGCGTTGTGTAAAATAGCTGCATGTGGTTCGGTAATTTTACTATAGTTGTTTGAAAAAATTGTATTAAATACTTTTTAACGTAGCGTTTGAACTACTTTGAATATTGCGTAATCCATGTTTTTCCGGCAATTAATTTTACCTGGGTTTTATAAATTAAATTATAAGAAAAACAAATTTAGATCATTTCACATAACATTCTTCGATATGCGTTGAAGGCCTGCACGCGATAAAAAAAATGTTCTTTTTTTTATCATTTAAAAATACATTTTCAGCGTTAATATCACTGAACACTGAAGAGATCGTCGTCTGATAAAAAAAGAACGGTCTTTGATGATTTGAAAAGGTTATTTACCTGGTCAGTAAGCGTGAAATTCCGGTTATTACAGTATTAGTGTGTGTCGGGAAGGGCCACCAAAGGGGGAGCGTAAATACCGATGTCTCCCCACATTATGAGCACCGCTAATTGCGTTTCCTATAAAAATGAAATTGAAATCGGGGTGCGGAAAGAAAGAAAGAAAGAAAGAAAGAAAGAAAGAAAGAAAGAAAAGGGAAAGGCTGTCTTTCGCATAAGCATCGCGATAAGCAGGAGCAGGTGTTTAATAACCTCATTCGCACGTCTGTTTCAGAGAAAACTCCTGGACGTGAGCCTGGGCTTCGCAGCAGGCGTGATGATCGCGGCGAGCTATTGGTCCCTCCTCGCCCCGGCGATCGAGATGGCCACCGAGAGTAAGATTTACGGCGTCTCCGGGGAGTTCGCGTTCGTGCCCGTGGGAATCGGATTTCTCGTGGGCGCGGCCTTCGTGTTCGGGACCGACGCCCTGATATCGAGCCTCGGCATACAGTCCCCCAATGTGCTATTAGCCATGCAGTCTGTTGGTACGAACAAAAAGAAACAACCTTTGGCGGGCAGAGATAAAGGGCTCGCCAAGGTTAAGAGTGACAGGGAGGACTTTTACCACGTTAGTGACGTACGTTATGCCGGAGTATCCAAAACCTATTCGCAAGTCGAGTCGACCACGATCGATGGTATCCCCTTTTCACAATCATTTACATTTACATACACCTCACACACCCACACACAACCTCTCTATTTCTATTATTATATTATTATTACATCTCTGCCTTTTTTATCTACTATCTACCTAGTCTTATCTCTATCTTTATCGACGAGTCTCGCTCCTCCGACTACCTTTTCCTTACTTCATCCCCCTTTCTCTGCAGTTGCTACTGTTCTTGTTGTTTTTCTTGTTGTTGATGTTGTTGTTGTTGTTATTTTTATTGTTGTTTATGTTGTTGTTATAGTTCTTGTTTATAGGGTTGGAAAGTAATGTCAGTTCTACTGGTACACGAGTATTCACTTACCTAGCGATATATCAAAGTCAATTGATCTCGCACACAATTATTTTCCTTAGCATATTTTTAATTTTAATTTACCTTAGCATTATTTTTTAATTCGAGCAACAATTTTCACACTTGGCACATTTTATTATACAATACCTTAGAGGTTTTAAAGCAATTAATTATCAATCTAACGTTCCGTTAATGTTCATTCATCATTCTTAATTGACAATCCCACCTTAAATTCAATCATCATTGCAATCATTATACATTTATACCTAGTGTTGCTAAAGTCACATGAAATTCAACAGTTTATAACGTAATTGATTTTAATACAACTAAACAAAATACTGTTTTCAACAAAATACTGTTTTCAATATATTTTATACACGGTCTATGCTTTGGAATAATTTGAACTTGTATATATGTTTAAATACTATTTTTTCCGCTACTAGTAAATGTTTTTAGTTCGTACTTTTCTTTATACCTAATAAATTTATTACCATATATAAAATATAAATATCTTGATAATTAAATGTAATTAAAATATAAATTAAAGTTATAAAGATTTGTTTTACTTGTATACTAATTATTCAAAATAAATAATTGGATCTTACTTTCTCATCACGTTGTAGATTTTGGGATATGTGAGCGAAAATAGTTTTATTTGACATTATTAGTGTCTGATGATTTAATAATTAATGTAAATTTAAATACAATATTAAATTGTTAATATTTTCAAAACATTTTATGACAACGCGAAACATTCGACATTATTTTATTATATACTTGTTAAAATAGTTTTTGGAGTCAATTAATGTTTTGTTATTTTTATTTTTATTAACTTTTATTTAACTAATTTTTATTCAACCAATCACTTTAATCTTCCATATAGTCAGTTTTCTTAGATAAATTTTCTTTTTGAATACGGATATTTTAAAAAAATCTGATGTATTGTTTCGAGATTCGCTTTGCAGCTTAAACTTCCTTATTTAAAAAGCTGAATTAATTGGTTTGCGTATAAACGATAATCTACTTTTAATCTATGGTTGACAGTATATGTTTACTAATCAATTGTTTATTTTGTAAATTTGTAATCTTTTCTTAAATGCTAAAGCATGAGTGCTAGTAACAACTAACAATAGTAATGAAAAGTCGGTTGATAATTAAAAATCTCATGATTTCGTTTAAATGGAAATTATCAGCATTTTGAAACACCATAATATTAAAGAAATTTCAAAGCATCTCGATTATATTAAATCAATAGACTAAATCTTAACAAACGTGTCAAAAATTTTACAATATAAATAATCGAAAAACTAATTTAAATAAACTAAATTAAATATTCAGTGAATTCTAGTGAATAAAATAAGTGAATGTGATAGATTATCTATAGTGTCAAATCATATACTAATAAATAAAAAATTTAATTTAATTAAAAAAAATTGTGTGCTAACATTAATAAACGTATTTATCCATTTGAGTGAAGTGTTATGTAATAAGTGTCTCATAATAAAATACCAATAACATTTATAACAAACTTAATAATTAAAAATAAAAAAAAATAACAATCAAAGATAATCGAGATATCATTCGAAAACTATATCATAGAATTCAAAGGTGCTCCAAATTTGATCTTAAAATCTCCAACGCGAATCATTTATAAAAAAAGAAAAGAGAGAGAGAGTGAGAGAAAAACGAGTGAAGAATTAACTTTTATGGTGAATTGTTAGAGTAGTCATCGAGCGTAAAGTGACAGCATGCACACGAAATGTCATTTCCTTCCTACCGAAATTATTTTATCAACTGTCGACTGTCAAAATTAGTAGAATGTGTACATAGTCTCTGGTTGTGATAGACTTAGGCCAAATAATCTTTTTATCCCTCCTAACGAATCGACACCTTTTCTTTACTCCGGTCCTCGCTGACCAATATTTTCAGGATTCTACGAGCAGAACCCCAGGAGGCGCCAACCAACAGGTGCCCCGAGATCAAATGAAGCGGGGGAGGTCGGGACTACGTACGAAGATCCGGGTAACGAGGCCAAAAATAATCAATGGAAAAGAATCCTCTTACTCGTTATTGCGATCACTGTAAGTCTTCGCACTGTTACTAATTACATTTTACTTGGTAAAGAAATAAACCCATGAAAACCTTACATTCTAAATGAGAATAATTTGAAAAGGCAATCAATAAATAATTTACTAATGTCGTATTTCGTTCATCAACACGTCAATATTATTAAAATTTTTATAAAGTGTATGTAGTAGAATCAATTATATCTTATTGGATTCACGTATAGAGAGGATAGTTTAAATATTATATTTTAATGAATTTATAATCTATTGTTTATACTTATTTTCTTTTCATTCATTAAAATGATAGATCTTATTATATTATCAATTATTCATATTATTAAATTATATTATTTATATTTGTTATTTTTATAAATTTCATGATTTTAAAATTTACTTTTGTTGTGTATTTATCTCAATATTTCTTGTAATAAATTTAGCTGATTCAATTATAGTAACTGTTTGTTTGAATAATATTAAATTTACTGTAATAATTTGATTAAAACAATAGTGATTGACGATTTATATGTAATTATTAAAAATTATAATCATAATTGTGCATCATGAAACAAAAATCTGAATCTACATTTTACGTTGTTATAGAATTATTTAAATTATTTTTTTATCACTTTTATAAAATAATTAAATTGTAGAGTAAAATACGAATGAAAGAAGGAAAGAGAGTTCGTATATGTATGTAAGAGAGAAAGATAGCGAAAGTAATAGAAAATGAAAATAAAAGAAATAAATGAAGGCTAAAGGTAAAAATAATATATATTGAAAAAAAAGAAAAATAAACGAAAAGTAGAATATAAAAAAATAGATATTAGAATATTTATTAAAAAATTATTGTTCTAGTTGTGTTTCTTAATTAAATTACACACAATCAACTAAATTTTAATACATTAATTGCGTATCTTTTACATATTTAATTATTATCAAATATAAGTAGGTTATGATGATTAAATAAAATTACAATATATATAGTACAATGTACACAATCGGTAAAATGTACAATATAGAATATATATTCTACAATTTTAAACCTTTTCACAAGTATACTGAGCATAAAAAATAGAGCAACAAAATTAAATTTATATTTCGCAAAGTAAACATGATATTCTGAGCTATTAATTTATGATACTTGAAAAGAATAATGAAACATTCAAGTTTTAAACCGTTTAATCGAAAGTACAATTAACAATAAAGGGTTAACATTAACATTTTTTATTCAAATTGTAGGTGCACAACATTCCCGAAGGTCTGGCGGTAGGAGTTGGCTTCGGAGCCATCGGCAGCAGTCCGTCAGCAACTTTTGAAAATGCAAGGTAAGTGATACTTTTTAGATAAAGAATTTTATTTAGAATAAAAATGCCACGTGTCTACTCGAGTTTCCGTCCCGATAGTGTGCACGTAGATTTTACCAGCCACAATCATAGCAAACAGTTCAATAAGCTGCGAATCTCGCACGTGAAAAAGTAAAATCAAGGGCATAAATGTATTGGATGACGCAGTGATCGGTATTAAATTTAAACTTTATTTTTTTTTGTCTAAAATTTTTATTATCTAATTTACAATAGAAGAATCGTAAACACACAGTGAAATAAATAAAGCTATGTAGTATATTATACAATACAAAACAACTTATTTATGTATTTAATTTTATCTTTTTATTATCAAATTTTTTATAGAATATTTTTTGTTTTTATCGTTACACATAAAAAAAACTTTTTAGTTACTTCGGAGGTACATTTTAATACTTTAACTTCATGTATCGTGCATTCGAATTTTATAATGTACTTCTGTATTCGAATTAAAAATGAATTATCCAAAATCATTTATATTTAATAATATCCAAGTATTAAGAAATTTTTAATTTAGAAGGCTAAAAATAAAAAGAAATAAGAGTTATTTTTAACACAATTTGCGAAACAAAAACTAAATGTACAAATTTCTGAAGATAATATTTATGACACGTGTTTAATGAAATGGAAAATTTTTTTTGCATTTCAACTATGAGGTAAAATTATCAACAAATGAATAAATAAATAAATATTATTTAAAATTTTTAATTATTTTAAGATGTAGCAATGTAGTTTAGCAGTTCATTTAAATAATTACACATGTGAAATAAATATCTAATTAAATAAATTAAATAGAATGATTAAAGCTGATAAAAACTAGTGAAGAAGCTGGAAAAACTCCAATGATAAAAAATGTTTTTTAAAAAGATATACGAAAAATGTAATTTTTATGATATAATTTATATATATCATGCAGACGTTATTATTTACACATTATTAATTTAAAACTCCGTGCACTCATATTACTAATATATTTAGAAAAAATTACAAATAAAAATTTGGAAACAAACCAAGAAGAACTTAACATTTCTAAAATGTTTTGTATAATTCAAGTTTTCAATTAAAAAAATTTATTGATAACTGATTATTAGTTTTATAAATAATTTTAAATTGATCAGTAAATCATATTAATTTATTTAAATTTATATTTATAGTATGTGATAAAAATTTATAATTTTATAACTATTAAAAATATATTCAAATTGGTTTTTTTTCATAAATATAATGCTACTGATTATGCAGCAAAGCTATTTATTTTAGCTCTACATTTTTGATATCTTTATCTTAAATATTAAAATTAATGTTATAAACGTAATAGAACTAATATAATATAGAAATAAGTTTTTTCGATCATATGAATAAATTACAATAAAAATTCATAGACGCTGATATTGTACTTTTTTAAATTTAATTATCAAAGAATATCATTAGCAGGGTAACGTTATTGATAAGAAACTTTTTGTCTTTTTATAAACTGATAGAACCATTCTAGATTATTTATTAATTATTAAGCATGTTAAAAATTTACAACATATTTGAAACTATAAATTTTAATTATCTAAGACCTAAAATTGTAATTGTAAAGTAAAATTAATTATCAATTATTATGAAAAAAATATAAGATTTGTTTTAATTTTATTCATATAAATTCAATAAGTCATTAGCAATATTTTACATTTGGAAATTTTAGATTTATTATGTAATGTAAATTTCTGTAATACATGCGAACTATAAAATTGAATTATTAATTTATTGAGTAAAATTTACCTCATTTCAATTGTAGATTTAAATGCATGGATGGACTGTTAATTTATTAAATGATTCTTATTTTATTCTATGGAAATTAATTATTTGAATTGATATGTAATTTAAAATTAAAAAAATGTATTGCCATCATTTTTATCATTTTGCGATAAATTAAAAAATTATGATAATCTACACATGTTAATTAGCTTTATGATTTATTTGTATAATGTTTTAATTATCTTGTTAGTTATAATATTGTTACATTTTCAAGGTTTTACGTGTGTATTCAATATTATTAGATATCTTAATTCGAGTTATAATAATACTGTTAAATAATTTCTGTATAACATTGATCGGTGAAAGAGAATGAACAAGTGTAATAAAATTAGTTACACAATTATAATGTCTTTTTATTTAGATTAATAATGGACAAAATTTAAAAAAATTTTCTTCCCGAAGAAATATTAATAATGGGGAAATAAACAATCAGAATTGTAATTATTGTAAAATTACACTGATATGCGTATCTATACACATATCCAGAGTAGATTTACATATGATATATGATGTGAAAACTCAAAAATTATCATTGTTGAAATCAAAGTAGTTTCGAATATATAACGTTTACAACTTTTTTTCTATACGGAAGTTTAGATAATCTGAGTTGATAAAATAAACCATAGCAATGCTAAAAAAATTATAGAAAAAATGATGTGTGTTTACAGTCAAATTTTTGGTTAGATCGAAAACGTTTACATTTAGTAGTTGACCATAAATAATATTTATATATTAATTATGTTTCGTACTCATTTACAAATTTTATTTTTGTAATACTTTGAGATATTTTAATCTCAATACATCATATAATTTATAACAAACATTATATAAATAAAAAAATTTATCCTTACACAAGCATTTAAGAATATACAAAATTATAATACAATTCTTAATTCAAAAAAAAAAAATTAAATTGAATAAATAAAAAAGAAATAAAGTTTTACTTACTAGATTTTTTTACATATTTTTTATTTTTTCCATATTTACGATGTTATAATGAAAATAAAATTGTTCATTATGGAATATGTAATCACATAAAGTAGACATCAAATTTAAAATTACGAATAATTTATTTCTCAATTTAATATGCATAAATATGCTTTATAAAAACGTTTCATAATATTATTTATGTACGAACACTGATTAATTTTAAAAAATACATCATAGTTTAATGAAAGTGAAAGAATTTTGTGAAGCCTCTGTTCAATTAACGTAATTATAATGTCAATAATTATACTAATAAAAATTTATTGGATTGATATATTACACTTCATATCTATTTTATTAAAATAATGTTTTCATTATAACTTTGATCATTTCAAATAGATTTGAAAATTTCAAATATCATTTCACCATACAATAAACATTGAAGAAATTTGAAGAATGATAAGTACTATGCAAACGTGTAAATTGCTCATTTTCAAATATTCCAGTTAAAATTAAATTATTCGCGATGGAAAATTAGAATTTTATTTAACAAGCGCATAACCTACTTTTTAAACATAATAGTAATTTCGCAGATGAGATTTTGATTCTTTTTCGCTTTAAAAATTTTTACAGGTATAAGGAAAAAAATATTTAAAATTCATATTTTCCTTCTTTATTATTCATTTTAAGTACCATCATGATTATGAAATATGTATTCTGGCACATGATAAATAAAAAAATTGAAATAATCAGAGAAACAGAGAAAATGGTAGTATAAAAAAAAAAGTCGAAATCTTTTGTATGAAAGATACGATTGAATTGGTTGCAGAATAATAAATCTCGGGGCCTCGGAGTATTTTGATAAAAGAAGTGACGTGTTCGATTTTACCGGGAACCGATCGAGCAGCAATGCGCCGTGCAGCCCCGATAAGTCAGATACCGTGATCGATCGATCTGTAGTACCGACGGAGTAACCTCGGTCGGGATCCTCCGGGCAGGTGTCGCTCCTCTCCCCCGGTGTCTCTCCTTGATCCTCCGTCCTCGGGATCCACGACAGGTCGTGGTCCGCGCCCGGAAGAGTGGGAAGCAGTCGGCGGCATCGTGGTAGGAGGTCCGCATGAATGAGTTCCATGGTGGTCGAGCTCGAGAGAGGCGCGACGGGGATTACCCGGAGGCAGAGTTTATTGGCGCGGAGAAGCTGCGCTCTCCCTCTCCCCCGAGAGTAAATATACGTGTAACATCCAGAGAAAGGAGAGAGAGGGAGCGTGTGGCCCTGGAATCCAACGAGCCCTAGGCGCCGCGCATTCCATCCCTACCCCGACGGCGGGTCGACTTCTCGGGTCTCGGACACTACTCCCGGGGCTCGCAATCCGCTCCGTCTTTCGGCGAGAAGAGGGACCTCGTGCAGGGTTAACGTATTCCGACTACCGACACCTCCACGAGCATGAGGCCTTGCATTCGTGTCCCGTCGACGCCCCGGCGAACACGGGCACCCGCGTTCCTCTAATGAATTTAGCCCCGAATTCCTGCGTTCCTCCATTCTTATCGCGTTATCGCGCTCGCTGATTCGACATGATCAACGGCGCCTGAATATTAAGGTTACCTCGTCGAACATGGCAAAAAAGACGTTTTTCCAGTTTCACATGGGAGATTATCCTTTTTTGCGCCTCGGTTCACTAGCGCTTCGAATTTAATTCATTTTTTACTATTTATTGTTATATCAATTAGCGGCTCTAAAGGGAGATCGCCGATGTTTATTTAACTAACAAATATAAATAATCGTAAAAACGCGATAAACGTTATCTTGATTACTGGTAAGCTTGCCCGACTAATCTAATCTTACTCTAGTGCGGAAATAAAATTACGAATATTTAACATTATTACAATTATAAAGAACGACCGAACGAATATTTTATCAGGTTCTCAATACTTTAATTAAATCTACTCAGAATTTCAGCTAAATCGTATTATTTATAATTAAGGAACAAGCTCGTAACTCTGCGAGTACTTTTCTTTCTTTATTGCACCGAAACTTATTAACTTCTATTAACTAACTTTATATGGTCGTGTGTTCCCGGGAATTCCTTATCCGCCCATGAAACTTCTTTCGAAATACCCATCGATGGAGAGAAATCAGTCCTGCCGCTCGGAAAATGTAGATTTTTCTTAAAAAAGGATAAACGCAATTAGGATGTTGAGGTGGAGGGACATAATAAGGTGTTTCGTATGCGAAACAATGGGTGTATCTTACAAAGTTTTACGGATACGCGGCTTATCATAAATTTCGAGGGAATTAATTGGCGAAAAAGGAGGAGGTGTGGATGAGGAGGCGAGGAGTCAAAATGAGGAACGTAGTTAACACCCTGGACACCGGGCCCGTGGTCACGGCGCCACATTAGTCTAGACGCATGTCTGATGGTGCACATTCTTGGAAGGGATCCTCGTTTTCTTCTCTACCTTATTGTGCAGAGAGGAATTGCGTGCCCTTTCTCTCTCGCTCTCTCTCTCTCTCTCTCTCTCTCTCTCTTTCTCTCTCTCTCTCTCTTTCTCTTTCTTTCTTTTTTTCTTTCTCCATTCTCTCTCATGAACTGCAGGAGCGAATATGTCGGAGGCCCAGTGAACTTGGAATTCACGTCTTTGATACACTGAAGAAATCGCACGTGAGGCTGGACACTATTGTTCGGGCATTTCATTCTACTTTGGTCCAATTCGTGTTTTATTGTCTTATAAAAATACATTTGTTCGTGATTTAATCAAATTAAGCCCATTGCCATTGAAAAGTTTAACTTTGTCTTGCTGAAATTATTTTAATCTAAAAATTGACAGAGTTTATACAAGTTGTGGGTGAGAAATAACAAAGAAACAACTTTTAATTTTTAATTCTGATGCGCATACAGGCAATATTACTTTATAATCTCATCTTGAAAGTTTAATTTAATTGACATCCGGTTAATATTTATTTTCGTTATTATACGTTTGTATATAGTTAATTGTGTTTAATTGTAAGTTACATTCTTTTATAATTAGAATTTAGCGTAATAAACTATTTTATTAGCAATGATTTCAATAACCGTACTAAAATGAATCACTTTAATTTTTTATTTATTATCTTCGAAATTGAAAAGATCTTTAAATTAAAATTTTTGCCAATTACTTTTCTCAAACTAAAATTGAATATAAAAAATTTCTTTATTATTAGTAACTTCATTAATAATATACAAAACAATCTTTTTTTCTCAACTATTGTCTTAAAAATTAAAACTATCTTGACATTTTTATTCATTATTATATGTAACATATTCTTTATCATAATATATCTGTACTAGATAACTTAATAGAATCGTTTTTAAATAATTATTCCGCATGAATATTTGAAATATTCTTATTTCTTTTATACTACTAAATATGAATGTATGAATTCAAATTTATTGAAAATAAATCACAAGTTTCTATATTTTTCTTAATATTATATTTTCATTACCTCGTAAAATTATATTTTTTGTAACAAAATTGACATTTGACTATCATAAAACTAAATTAATTAGATAGTTTAAAATTACATCAATTTTATATTTATTCTAATATATTTGAAAAATGATTTTTACATAAGACTTCCTTTATCTTTTTAGCTTTTATGCAATGAATCTAATAAATACAATATTTTTAATTATAATATGTAATATGCAAATGTGTGTAATAAACTACAATTTATTATTTAATAACATAGCTTGTCGAATAATTCAGCATAGATCTTTTATTATAATTCATTATGCATACGCATTATAAAAGAAATATTAAATATAAATAAAGAGGACTTAACAAATTACCATTTCACGATAGACGATAGTGTCATTATATAAAGCTTCGTATCATTTTATAATTCATAAATAGCGACAATATAATTTATCTTGAAATATGTCATAAGTTTCTCTGCATTGGAAATAAGTGAAACATCAAGGATTTGAGATAAGACTACATGAAACCGAAATTATTACGAATATATTGAATAAATTATTCGGTGAATATAAATTAGTTGCAATAAATTATTTAATAAATATTTGTAATCGATACATGTATTTAGTATAATACACAGTTTAATAAACCACATCATTTTCACATCACAAACAATAAATTGCATATTTTTAAAAAAATTAATATTACTTATTACTATATTACAACTAAATATATCACTACTAAAAGAGCATCGATATTATTTTAAAAAAAAAATTTATACGTAACAACAATTTTTTTTAGATATAAATAATATAAAAATTGGATTATGAACAATGATGTATTTTATGGTTATTTTTTTAAAATCCCCGGATTATTTAAAAATAATAATTGATCCCCTTATTTCAAACAAGATGTATGTTTAATATATGTTATATGTTTATTTTACTTAATATATGTTTATTTTACTGGATTTGATCTGATTTGAATTACATTAACCTGACTTGATTCAATTTAACTCAATTTTACTCGACTCAACATAACTTAAACTTAAATTAAGTTAAGTTGACTCAACTTAGATTTGCTAACTTTATAAATATATCAGTCTGAGCTATATTGTATAATATTCCGTTGTGGTATTAATACTATTTTCCTTTATAAAACCAATCCATTTCATGTTAATCGATTGAATTTGGAAATATAATGTTGGTAAATCGAAACTCGTACCATAAAGTGTGAGCAATAGTTTAAGTAATATATTTTTTCTTATAAATTATACTTGTTTTTCTTAAAAAAAAAATCGTCAATCAGAAATTATTCTAATCTAAACTATAGTGTAATGACAGTATTTAAAATGTTTTGTTAACGAATCGTAGGGGTTTAAAAAGGCAGCCGTCACTTCAAATGATCAGTCACACCAAGAAACACGTTAAATTTGAAAGTAAATTATAAGTTCCGAAGTGGAAGACGATTGTCCATGAAAATATCGTTGCTGGAGAGCCTAAGGGACGAAGAATTGAAGGAGGAATCGTACGTGTATGGCCGAGTACAAAGAGAAAAAGCCCACGACGAAAAGGCACATCCTTGTTACGCTTGTTAATCAACGTCGGTCGAGAGAGAGTGAGAGAGAGAGAGAGAGAGAGAGAAATGCTAAAGCTCCAGTCCCTTCGCTCCAAGGATTCTCTCGCTCTGAACTGAGCTATAGACATACAGGGCCAAGATTTTACGCGCGTCATTTAAATCGAATGAAATGATGGTCGAACGGTGCGTCGATTGATGTTGAATTAGCTATTCGATTACTCGATTTCTCGAATTACAGAGCACGATTTTTTTCGAGCAAAGCTAGGAGACCGACGTTCCCTCCAGATTTCTAAGATACCGAGTAATATTTTTTGGTGAAATGAGGCTTAGTAGATAGAGGTGTTATCATTTTACTTGGTTAAGCAATGTAAAGAGATTTTTGGACGACAAATGAAATGGAATTCTTCAAACGATTCTAAAATAAACAAACTATCAATTTTACACAGCTTACTTAAGCCTTGGCCTAATTCTTTGCTGAAATGCGCCATTAAACGAGGCATAGTTGCTGAAAATGAAGAACTACTCTCGCGATAAAGAAAAAGAACGGCCGCATCTGGATTCCAGGTTGAGAATAAAAGAAAGTACGCTCGACGCTCGAAAGAGAGGGATAAAAAGGCCTCATCTCGTATCGAGAAGAGCAAGAGTTTTCGCATACAACGGAGATAAGAATAAAAGAAACTGCGTAGTAAAATCGCTATCTGAGGATGTGGGGGAGGGAGGGGGATAGGGGGGGGGAGATATGTGGTTCGCATTTGAGGAAAGCCGCTTGTAAATAAATGTGGATCACGCACTTCAAATATGAATGACAAGGGCCGGGGGCGATAATCGCCAGAGGTTATCGTTCCCGGGCTGAGTCTCGCCGCCGATTCATTCATAAGCACTCGGTTCGGGAATATAACCCACGTCACGGCTTCTCTCTCGACTCGGGAGTGCTCGGCAAACCTCGAGACTTTCTCGTCTCGGCGAAGGTCCGAGAAGAGGAGAAGAGGACCGAGTCTGCGTCCGATGGGCCCTCTGCTGAAAATCAAGATTTGGAGCTTCCTCCAACTAACAGCTCCGACTGTAAAACAGTTTGTATAAAAACCCATTTGCAAAGTTAACAAGCCGAGCACTCGGTTACAATAAAAATGTATTACAAGGTTATTGCTGCGGGATTATGTTCCAATACTCCGACATCGTGAAGGCTTTACTGGAAACTTTATTACCACCACGCGTGACTGTGTAAAAAAAGAAATAGCTTTTATATAAATACCTGTCGGTCTATTTATAAATTCTATTCCAAACCTACGTTCGTTATTTTAGCAATCGTTGCATAACTTTGGACATTCTTCATTAATAATTAATAAGATAACCAACAATTCCATCACACTATTCCACTGAAATAGCAGTTTAAACATTTTTGAAGAATAAATTTCGGATGGTCCTTGTGTTTTTGCACTGACGAAGGAAGGGACCGATTAAACGGACTAGATATTTAACAAATTTTACTTCAGCTCACGCACACAATCATTAGCATTTGAATTACGGTTTCTTTGATGTGGTGGGGAATGCTCTATATATACACACAGGCTTTGCATTCAAGTCATTCATGTGCGTATTCTAGTCCCTGCCAAAGCGGCATTTTCCTTAGCACATGGCAAGTTCATTTACTTGATGCAATTATTGAGATTATAATGCACTGACGTACAAAGTATGACTGGTAACTTAAAACAATGCGCCACAAAAAATGAAGACCGAATATCCGCGTTTACTCGCGCAAACTTTGAGGCCGTGCGACGTCTTGTATAGCTCATCATTAAAAATTAATTTTTACAGTGAATTTATGATCCATTGTTCATCTTTTGAATATCAACTACTTATTTTCTTAATTTAGTGTTAAGGCTCTGTAATCATCCATGGTTTCAAAAAATAACCACGAAGAAGCAACAAAATTCGATTTTATACGAAATTTAGCAACGATGAAAAATTATTGAAAATTGATGTACAATTTATGTTATTAAAACAATTTTAATGTTAATTTCTTTAACATTATTGATTTCTATAATATACAAATCGTGTAAAAGCATTAAATTGAGAACGAAGGTAAATTTTTGCGGAGATGTAATAAAAATATTTACAAATAATACACCGTCGAATTTTATGTTTCATTAACAATTGCGTATTTGAAATAATATATAAAATAAATATTTTAAAAAAATATTTTTTATCCATAAAAATTAAATGTTGCTAAATAATGGATTATTTACTATCAGTGACAATTTAATGATTCTCAAGAATCATTATAATTAATCATTGACATAATTAAGTTATTTAAAATTGTATAAATCCTAAAGAGGAGTTAATAACTTCTACTCAATGAATGACAAAAAAATCTAAATTTAATGTAAGAAAGATGACAGCAATGTTGTTTATTTACCGCGAATGTCTGACTAAATCCTACACCTTTTCTACTGATTGATTGTTCATTATACAAATATATATTTATTTTCACAATTATTACAGTTATTTACGTTTTTAAATTTAATATTAAGTAATAAAACATGTATTTTTTGATAGATTTGTAATAAAAACAAAAAAAGTACTGCTTTCTAGTTTTAATATATTCTTAATCAATAATTGTTTCATAAATCGATTTTTTTAAAATTAATTATATTTTTTAATACTTTTACTACTGTACTATAATAATATTATTAAAATTTCTAAAAAATTCCACTAATAACATTAAATATAAAATTCACACTAGAATTATTTTTAAACACAATAACATTTCAATTTAAACATTTGCATATGTACATGTATTGTTTTAAGTGTAATTTTTATAAATTTTTTTTATAAATTTCTGTAATTACTTATATTACATAATATAATGAATATTATTAATGCATTAAAAAATATAAACTCTTTGAATTTTTTTATTTTAAACTCATTTTGATAATCAGCTACAATCGATAACTATATTTTAAAGAAAATGAAAAAGTTTTTAAATAATTTTTGTTGAATAAGTTATTAATTCTTGAACATAAAATTTAACTATTTATATTATATTAAATATAAAAATCTTAAAAAAATTTTAAAATTTACCGCAAGCGTAAAATAGCTTGACTAATTTCGTAATCTATAACGCTTTTAAGCACCAATTTAGATCACACAATTTATAATATACAATAATGATTTAATAGTAATCTGATTTTATAAAATAAAATTTTATATTATGTGGCATATACATGTAATATGATATTTCAAAAATTGTAGAATATGTATACTTAACAAAGTACAGTAAACTACCAAAAGTAAATTAAATACTAAGCTTTATTTTGAAACAACGTAATACTTTTTTTAATAGTTTTATGAAAAAAAGAATTTAATAAAAATTACTAAATGATAAAGAATTTAAATATAAAATATTAAATTTCTTACGAAAATCTAGTTGACCAAGTGTCAAAAAAGATCGATTTAAATTTGTCGATTCGATTTGTGTCGTATCGAGCATTATCGTAGGTATCGAGAACTACAAAAGATCACAACCAGCAAACAAATCGTCGTTCGAGTCTCGTAATAAAAAAAAAAAAAAAAAAAAAAGTGTCCATCAACAGCATCATCCAGGCCGCGGATGACCGGACGCTTCCGCATCGGTGCAGAGGTGGTGGAATGTCCCGATGTCCGGCGGCTTTCTATTTTACGGCACATCGAGCCCCAGGAATCTGGCGGGAATATTTTCACGGGGAAAAGAAGAGGAATCGTCTTCCGCGGGGATACAACATTAACATTATGCGCCGTGTTTGCATAATCGATTGACGCTTCATTGGATTACGTCCGTTCATTCGCGTGTGCCAACCATCCGGTCGTCTCCTTTGTGTTTTTTTGGCTCTTTTCAATTTTTATTCACGCTTATGCTCGACACTGATGCGATCAGCGAAGCTTAATTCTGTAAAACAACTGCTGAATTTCGAACTTTTGACAAATAGATTTTCAAAATTACAGTTGACATGAAACTAATTGATCTAGTCATTTGTATTATTAATTTTTTTTTATGTGCAGGAGATTATCTTGTTTACATTTGATAACTTAATATTTTTTATTGTTTATTAATGCATCTTTTTTATTTTACCACTGCTGATACAATTAATTAATTAATATCATTATCTAATTTATTGTAAACAGGAGATCATATAATGCAGATAGTGTTAAATTTACGTTGATACAAAATTGTGAGTGTTAAATTTTTCAAATTTGTATTTGTTTATTTAGTTATTCATCCAAATACAGATCCGAAGATAGTATCGAAATATTGCACGTATACAAGAAATTTTTTATTTTGTTATTTAATTAAAAACCATCATGCTCTTTTGAAGCAGTAAGTACTATGTTACTTAATAATATAATCAATATGAAAGAAGGATCCAAGACTGCATTTTAATGAATACCAATATATGTACAAATCAATGATTTAATCATAAACAGGCAAATTATATCATTTATTTTTGACCATTTTGGAAGTAAATTTTTGATAAAAATTGATAAATAAATGTCAATGAAAGCAATAAAATTTTGATTTATAACTTGCCGCATTGAATTCATTGATACCCAAAATAGTCTTTTCACTTTAGGTCAGTAAACTTCCAAGAGTGCCAAACAAATTAGCATTCTTTGCCAGCAATTTAAATGTAATATTTCACTAGGTTTTAAAGGAGAAAGCGTTTGAACTGAATCGAGTAAAGGATTTTGGAATGAATCTCACATGCTGAAGTACGTGTATATCCATTGTCCAGAACATGGAATTTAAAACTCAATTATCGTGTAATAAATTTTTCACCCGTCTTCTTGCGATTCTCTTTAAAATCCATCGAACAGACGGAGACTTCGGAGAGGGAATAGAAACGATCGGTATTGCAAATTTGCTAGGCGACGTCCACGTCCTCAAACTTATTGTTTACCCTCGCGCGCGCACGAGCACATCCGGTCGAGCATTAAAGGGGCAATCCATCGAGTTGGAAAGCGCGTTGCTGTTGCTCGTCGCCTCGGCAGTGGTTCGCCTTGCCTCTCCTTGAAAAGGACACGCGCGGTTGTTGATCGGAGTTGCGCAAAATCTGCTTCCGTTAGGCCGACGCGCGTGACCGTTTTCCTTGACCGGCCGCGGAAAAACGGTCCCGACCAAAAAAAGACCGTCGTCTCGAGCTTGCGTGTCGCAAGAAAAGTCTTCCACCTTTTCCTCGTGGCACCCCGGCCTTTCATTCATTTCCTTCGGAGGCATGTCCGCCACTGGCGCAAACGAGATCTCCTTCGGGAATTCCTCGCCGTGCAGACGATGGTTCCGAGAAAGATTAATAGGCGATGGGCTCGATGTGCTTGCTTTCATTGAATTTCAGGTGCCGCATTCCACGAGCAATAAAGTCACGTATCCTGATTTTAAATCCCGACACTGAGATTTATGCAGTGCATTCGATTTACCTGTTTTCTTGTTCGACCGGCTTAATTACGACTTTTTAGCCACTCGTTCGAAATTCTGTTTTTATATATTGGAGGATTCTTTTTTCATTGATAGAGGCAAGGGAAATATTCATTTCGTCTTAAGTAGAGATTCCTACAACAATTTTTCGAACTATTATTATACATCTTTTTCATTTGAAATAAAATGTTAGTAGATATCTTTTTTAAAATCAATGACACAATAGATTTTCTTTCACGATTTAAAAAAATGATTAACTTACATATCAAAGATTGCATATTAAATAATTGCTCAAGATATTACAAACTATTATAAAAATAACTCGAGAAAAACTTTTAATCAAACGTTGAATTTTTTAATAAAAAAAATAGCTTTAATAAAAACTTTTCATAATGGTATATCAATGAATGAAATCTCTTTTTCTTTACTTTTTTAATCGATATTTATGCAACAATAGAAAATTATTTTGTTCATACAAAACGCTTTCAAAGTTTCATATACATAAATTAATTAAAATTTACTGGCTTCGGTAAACAATCATAAATATTTAAAGTTAATAAAAATATCATTATCGGTTAGAAAAATGCCTAAAATAATAATTGAATTTTAAACCGCTGAATAATTCTAAAAACATATTATTATTTCCTAAGGACTAAAAATCGAGAATTATCAAAACGAAAGCATCTCTTCATAGATACAAAAATTTTTCGCAACTTTTATACTTCACAGTGCTCTTATGCCTGTCCAATCTGTCGATTCTCCATGTGATCATTATCTTACACTTCTTTTGTGCATTTCTGCGGGGGTTCACTTCGTCCTCCACCTCTTCCCTTCATTTGTTCGCTTCCAGCACTCGTCAAGACTTGTTCATTATTTCTCTTACTTTTTCTTTTTTTTTTCAATATGTGATTATTGGTTTCGACGCCATCCGAGCTCATATGGCTTGCACTAAGCAATTGAAATGAAAAATTAGCCTAGTTCGTGTGTTTGAAATTGTTCAATCTTTATGTATCGAAAGGTAAAGAATAATTCAACAGCTTTTGATTGCTGAACGATTTTATGCAAAATATTGTGTTAGAGCCTTTATGAAATGAAAATTTATTCAAAAGCCTTTTGTAGGGTTTAATGAAAAAGTAATACAATATAGAGTATTTATGAGATAAATTTTTAGAATCATGAGATTAAATATTTTTTTTAATTTTGAATATACAAGATAAATTGCAGTTGTTGGTATAAAATAATTATTAATGATGAAAATTTTTTTTAATTAATTGCGGTTTAATACTACACAATGCACTTGTTAAAGTGAAATTCCATTTATTCAGATTAAAACGACACGCCTTGAGCGACAGAAACATTTAAATTTCCTGAGAAAAAAGCTAATAATAGTTACCCAACCATCCAACTAATAATGCATTTTATTAAGCAACCATTACCTATTCTCTTTAATATCTTATTCTTTTACTTTGATCAATAATGAAAACACCAATATAAATACACTTGATGAGCACAGCCTGAAAATTTTATACTAAACAAGTATATCTGTGTATATTTTGAGAAAGTCGAGAAAAATCAATAAGTGACACGAGAAATATCATTTGTTTGTGTCGGACTGTAACAGGTGTTTGTTGCGGCATCCCTTCTCCTGGATGGCTTCACATATGACATATCTATAATCCCACACCCTGGTCTTATGAATGACGCACATTCAATTTTAGCTCGAACTTTATCGAACACGTATAAACTAATCCCAAGCAGACCGACTCATTGACTTACTATGCTTCTTTTATCCACCCATTTTCTTATCTGGAATCTGGAATTATGTTATAGTTTTCCATTTTTTTACGCATCCGCTCCCCTTCCTCCGTTCGGTTTTTATGCTCTTCAGGATGAAAAAAAGATGCAAGGAAATTAAAAATGACTAGTAATTATGTACGTCAATTTATGAATATTTTCTATTGCAAGCATTCATAATTATTACTTTGACGATCAAAATACTCGGTCGATGATGTATTTCTAATTTTAAATGAAACTGCTCTTGCTCCTTTTGTTACGTATCCATTGTTTTTGCTTTATAAATGTTGAAATGAAATATTAAAATTCTTGAAGTGTAAGTAGTATTTTTGTAATTATGTATTCCAAAATTATATAATCGAGTACTTCTCATTATTATTGGAAAATCTCGTATTAAAAATGGTGTGTTCCACATTTATCATTTACATGAAAGAAATATTACTTTGATAAAGGTACCTTTTGATGAATAACCACATGGGAACTAAATTATTGAATGATTGAATTATCATTTACCGAGGAATGCAAATAAGCATAAGTGCGCAGTAACGAGGCCAAGAGACTTTAGTATAGTCAATCAGTCGATATCAATCGGTAAATGCACTCTTCGCCATTAATGAGATACTAACTAATAAGAGGAATAGTTTAAGTATACTCCAAGTAATACTGCTTTTAACAAAAATAAGCCTTAATTACGAAATAACTTTGTTAAAAAATAAAATAAAATTTAAATTATCGTATTTTGTTTTCAAGTACCAACTTTTTGACTTTCAAAATAAAAATTTCAGCATATATCCATACGAAAGAAATCGATTATATTTCATGATATCCCAGGTAAAATTTATACAGGTTTTGTCTATAAATTTTGTATGCTTTTACTGAAGTTTATCTTCTACACAAAATCTTTACTTGATCCTTCCAAAGAAATGATACTCTCTGTTCATTTTATGTGAAGCTTCCGACATTTGACTACAATTCCCTTGATATCCAATGTAAAATTTAACAGTTTCAACTATTTTACTCGAAAAGCAGTAAAAAAAATTTGTTAATTTGTTCAAATAAACTGCAATAAATATAATTACAACTATATTTCAGCCACTAAAAAATAGAATTTTATTATTTTTTTAATTCTGTAAAATATTCGATAGAAATGATTATAAATAAAGTACTAAATAATAAATATATTATTGATTACAATAATGCTTTATAAAAAATGTGTAATGATGTAATGGAAACGCGTCTATAATATTTAGTTCGTCGCTTGGAAAAAAGTGAAGCAAATAATACTCTTTATAGTTCGTATCGATCGTAGAGTAAGTGTTTCATTGATAATATACAAGTCCTCACTCTCGCGATATAAAACATTTCCACTAATTTTTAATCAAGACTGTCTTCACATTTCTTTTTGCTTTTAAATACTACATTCTTTATATATCAGATGCTACTTTAGTGTTGAAAGCATTATCGGCGTACAGTAAGGCTAGCTCCTCCCATTAAAAAATTAATGTATTAACATTATAGAACTGTTCAAATTTTTGTTTAAATCTATTGATAGAACCTCTTCACTATTAAAATTATTTTAATTTTACATAGCCAAGTGGGCAAGCATCCAAGTATTAGCTTCATCGAAACGATGCTTTAAATTCATGACCTCGCACTCAGCTCTGTTCATTCAGTTTCCCTCACCATCTTTTTCTAAATGTGGATCGTCTGTAAAAATCAACTCTTTTGTTATATTGTCGAAGGAAAATTCTTTCTGCTTTTCTTCATTGATCTGATAATTTGAAAATAAAATAAATAAAATTGCACTCTTATTTTTATGATATTTTAATTGAACAGCGAATAAATATTTGATTTTATTATTTGTAAATTTATTCAAACTGTTTTAGCTTTTCTAGTAGAACTAAATTTGTACAACATACAAATTTATTGAAAATCGATTGCTAATTCGTTAAATATGTCATCATTTTTTTATTGTGTAAATCTTCGTTATAATATAACTAGTATGTAAAATTAGAAGTTTCATTTAATTTTTAGCCGCTTAATTTAATCGTCAATGAATTGATTATTAATCAATGTATTGAGTAAATTATTAATACTTTGAATAATTTTTGTCATATTTGAATTAACTATAAGGAATAAAAAGTTAAAGTTTAGTATTTTTATGATGTGGAAAAATATTTCTGATATAATTGCTGTGTTGAAGCTCTTAAATGAAAGGTTATAATTACTTCCTTACTAATAATTATTTATTTTCTTCTATTATTAGATCTTTATTTCATAGTATATCAATAACATTATAAACATATATTTTAAGATATATAAATATTGTGAACTAGTATAATTAATTTTATTATTTAAACAAAAATTCATAGGACTATATTTTAAATAGGTGAATTGTAAATATTGTATTTTTTAACACAAAATCGAAGGAATGTTTCTGAATAGTTAAACAATCATAAATATTAAATTAATCGGTGTTATCCAACGAAAACATAGTGATCTTAATAGTTTCCAATTTCTTTTTTTTTATAAAAATAATTATTATTTTAGATATTTTATAATTTTATTTTATCTATACCCTTGAATTTGTGTCTAACTTTGTTTTTCTTTTAGTTTTGTAATTTTTATACAAAAATTTAATGACTTGAGAAATTACGTATATCAAATTAACGAACTCCGCTAGTATAATTGCAATTAAATTTTCGAAATTTTTTTCATAAATTGTTAGAAAACCATTGTACAAAATATTATGAAGTTACTCGTTTGTAATTTCATCTGAAAGTTATCATAACGACTATACAGATTTTTATTTTTGAAATCTTATTTTTATAAAAATATTTGCTACTGATATTACATTTTTTCTTACAAGAACATTATCCAAATTTATTTTCACATTTTATGAAAATAAATTATAGAATAATTATTCAAGATTGTGTTAAAAACATTTTTGTTTTTTTCTTATTCATGATATGTAATATTTATAAATATTTATAAAAAAAAATTTTTTTATTGTATTTACATAAACATATTTATAATGCATAATATTTAATTATTTTGAAAAGTTAATGTATTTTAGTTATAAATATCTATCGAAAATTTGCAATCAATCCTTCAGGAAAAAATTAAAGTAAAATCTAGTATAGATTGTGCAAAAACAAAATTGTTACTAATAAATATAAATAGTTTTTAGTCATCATGTAATCTATCCACAATTAGCAATATTCATTATTGTTAGAATAATTTGATTAATAAGATAAGGAGTACGATACCACTAATTTTCCACTCTATAGCCGATAATTTCATTTACCAAAGAGGAGAAGGTGGTCTATACTATAAAAGTAATAATTATTGCTGGGTAAACAAGAATTTTATTTGAATTATACCGTCCCATTAACAAATCGTCGTTACTGATTCATCAAAAAGTGTGAATGGGGCGAGCTCTGAAAGAAGTTACAAGAGATACGTTTTTCATCAAGCAACATTGTGATGTCTCCTTAAAAGACCAAAGCAACTCGAAATCCCACACGAATATCCATGATACTGTATAAAACAGAATGAAGAAGAAGAAGAAGAAGAAGAAGAAGAAGGTGGAGTAGGAGGAGGAGGAGGAGAAGAAGAAGAAGAAGTAGGAGGAGGAGGAGGAGTAGGAGGAGGAAGGGGTGTGCGCACGAGAAAGGTACACTGATTTGTATACACGAGCAGAGAGCCTCTCTTTCCCTCCCTCCCACTTTCTCTCTCTCTCTCTCTCTCTCCCTCGCTCTCGGGCAAGGAAGAGGGAAGAAGCGAAGAGGAGCAGCAACAGCAGCAGCAACAGCAGCAGCAGAAGCAGCAGTGGTCTGGCACGTAGATGAGGTGGTGCGGTGCTATGTTAAACATGGCGCCGGACAAAGCTGCCGACGAAACCATCTCATTTCAGCGGCTATCCTCATCCTCTGGCTGGCTCCGGCCGCCTGCCGCCTTATTATATACTGGCCGACACACCGGGTGCTTACCTTTCTTCTCTGCTCCCCCCTTCCTCCTCACTGCCCCCTTGTCTGCTCTTTGCGCCTCCTGCTACTACTGCCTCTCTCTCTCTCTCTCCTCTTTTTTTCACGCTCCTTCTTTTTCCGACTTGCCTCTCTCTTCTTCACTTTTTTCTCTCTTTAAAACTTGTGTAGCTCTTCTCTCGCTTCGGAACCCTTTCTACTGTGTTGTCTTCTTTTTGGAGCTTTGTTTTTTCGTATGCATGTATAGATCTACACTTTTTTTCGACTACTTCTTGGACTTGCTTTTTTCACGGATTCTAGGTGTTATTGTATGGAATGCTATTTTTAGGTAGATCGAAAGCAGCTGATTTTATCCATTATAAGAATATCTCTTCTCTTCCTTTTCGCCCTTCCATTCTTCAAGAGTATTAACAATATTTAAATCC
>JACCHV010002779.1:0-16051 GCA_018907245.1 Eupristina koningsbergeri | reverse complement strand
TAATTTTAATTTAATTTAGAATTACTGGGTACTGAGAATACTAATTTTAAAACTGTACTTGTACTATTAAAAACCATACATTTTATTATTTATTTAATTGTATCTAATAGTATAAATGTGAATATATTAGAAATCATTGAAAATTCAAAAAAATAGCATTCAAATAAAATAATTTCGTGATAATTTTAATTTAATTTAGAATTACTGGGTACTGAGAATACTAATTTTAAAACTGTACTTGTACTATTAAAAACCATACATTTTATTATTTATTTAATTGTATCTAATTGTATAAATGTGAATATAATAGAAATCATTGAAAATTCAAAAAAATAGCATTCAATTAAAATAATTTCATGACAATTTTAATATAATTTAGAATTACTGGGTACTGAGAATAGTAATTTTAAAACTGTACTTGTACTATAAAAACCATACATATTATTTATTTATTTAATTGTATCTAATAGTATAAATGTGAATATACTAGAAATCATTAAAAATTCAAAAAAATAGCATTCAAATAAAATAATTTCGTGATAATTTTAATATAATTTAGAATTACTGGTTACTGAGAATAGTAATTTTAAAACTGTACTTGTACTATGATAAACCATACATATTATTTATTTATTTAATTGTATCTAATAGTATAAATGTGAATATACTAGAAATCATTGAAAATTCAAAAAAATAGCATTCAAATAAAATAATTTCATGATAATTTTAATATAATTTAAAAATACTGGGTACTGAGAATTGTAATTTTAAAAATATACTTCTACTTTCTAAAACCATACATATTATTTATTTATTTAATTGTATCTAATAGTATAAATGTGAATATATTAGAAATCATTGAAAATTCAAAAAAATAGCATTTAAATAAAATAATTTCGTGATAATTTTAATTTAATTTAGAATTACTGGGTACTGAGAATAGTAATTTTAAAACTGTACTTGTACTATAAAAACCATACATATTATTTATTTATTTAATTGTATCTAATAGTATAAATGTGAATATACTAGAAATCATTGAAAATTCAAAAAAATAGCATTCAAATAAAATAATTTCATTATAATTTTAATATACTGTAGAATTACTGAGTACTGAGAATAGTAATTTTAAAACTGTACTTGTACTATTAAAAACCATACATATTATTTATTTATTTAATTGTATCTAATAGTATAAATGTGAATATAATAGAAATCGTTGAAAATTCAAAAAAATAGCATTCAAATAAAATAATTTCGTGATAATTTTAATATTATTTAGAATTACTGGGTACTGAGAATACTAATTTTAAAACTGTACTAGTACTATTAAAATCCGTACATTTTATTATTTATTTAATTGTATCTAATTGTATAAATGTGAATATAATAGAAATCATTGAAAATTCAAAAAAATAGCATTCAAATAAAATAATTTCGTGATAATTTTAATATAATTTAGAATTACTGGGTACTGAGAATACTAATTTTAAAACTGTACTTGTACTATGATAAACCATACATATTATTTATTTATTTAATTGTATCTAATAGTATACAGATGCATATACTAGAAATCATTGAAAATTCAAAATAATAGCATTCAATTAAAATAATTTCATGATAATTTTAATATAATTTAAAAATACCGGGTACTGAGAATTGTAATTTTAAAAATATACTTCTACTTTCTAAAACCATACATATTAGTTATTTATTTAATTGTATCTAATAGTATAAATGTGAATATAATAGTAATCATTGAAAATTCAAAAAAATAGCATTCAAATAAAAGAATTTCATGATAATTTTAATATAATTTAAAAATACTGGGTACTGAGAATTGTAATTTTAAAAATATACTTCTACTTTCTAAAACCATACACATTATTTATTTCTTTAATTGTATCTAATAGTATAAATGTGAATATATTAGAAATCATTGAAAATTCAAAAAAATAGCATTCAAATAAAATAATTTCGTGATAATTTTAATTTAATTTAGAATTACTGGGTACTGAGAATACTAATTTTAAAACTGTACTTGTACTATTAAAAACCATACATTTTATTATTTATTTAATTGTATCTAATTGTATAAATGTGAATATAATAGAAATCATTGAAAATTCAAAAAAATAGCATTCAATTAAAATAATTTCATGACAATTTTAATATAATTTAGAATGACTGAGTACTGAGAAGAGTAATTTAAAAACTGTACGTGTACTATGATAAACCATACATATTATTTATTTATTTAATTGTATCTAATAGTATAAATGTGAATATACTAGAAATCATTGAAAATTCAAAATAATAGCATTCAATTAAAATAATTTCATGAAAATTTTAATATATTTTAAAAATACTGGGTACTGAGAATAGTAATTTAAAAACTGTACTTGTACTATGAAAAATCATACATATTATTTATTTATTTAATTGTATCTAATAGTATAAATGTGAATATAATAGAAGTCATTGAAAATTCAAAAAAATAGCATTCAAATAAAATAATTTCGTGCTAATTTTAATATAATTTAGAATTACTGGGTACTGAGAAAAGTAATTTTAAAACTGTACTTGTACTATGAAAAACCATACATATTATTTATTTATTTAATTGTATCTAATAGTATAAATGTGAATATACTAGAAATCATTGAAAATTCAAAAAAATAGCATTCAAATAAAATAATTTCATGAAAATTTTAATATATTTTAAAAATACTGGGTACTGAGAATAGTAATTTAAAAACTGTACTTGTACTATTAAAAATCATACATATTATTTATTTATTTAATTGTATCTAATAGTATAAATGTGAATATAATAGAAATCATTGAAAATTCAAAAAAATAGCATTCAAATAAAATAATTTCGTGATAATTTTAATATAATTTAGAATTACTGGGTACTGAGAATAGTAATTTAAAAACTGTACGTGTACTTTCAAAAACCATACATATTATTTATTTTTTTAATTGTTTCTAATATATACAGATGCATATACTAGAAATCATTGAAAATTCAAAATAATAGCATTCAATTAAAATAATTTCATGATAATTTTAATATAATTTAAAAATACTGGGTACTGAGAATTGTAATTTTAAAAATATACTTCTACTTTCTAAAACCATACATATTATTTATTTATTTAATTGTATCTAATAGTATAAATGTGAATATATTAGAAATCATTGAAAATTCAAAAAAATAGCATTCAAATAAAATAAGTTCGTGATAATTTTAATATAATTTAGAATTACTGGGTACTGAGAATAGTAATTTTAAAACTGTACTTGTACTATGAAAAAACATACATATTATTTATTTATTTAATTGTATCTAATAGTATAAATGTGAATATACTAGAAATCATTGAAAATTCAAAATAATAGCATTCAATTAAAATAATTTCATGATAATTTTAATATAATTTGAAAATACTGGGTTCTGAGAATTGTAATTTTAAAAATATACTTCTACTTTCTAAAACCATACATATTATTTATTTATTTAATTGTATCTAATAGTATAAATGTGAATATACTAGAAATCATTGAAAATTCAAAATAATAGCATTCAATTAAAATAATTTCATGAAAATTTTAATATATTTTAAAAATACTGGGTACTGAGAATAGTAATTTAAAAACTGTACTTGTACTATTAAAAACCATACATATTTATTATTTATTTAATTGTATCTAATAGTATAAATGTGAATATAATAGAAATCATATAATATTCAAAAAAATATTATTCAAATAAAATAATTTCGTGATAATTTTAATATAATTTAGAATTACTGGGTACTGAGAATAGTAATTTTAAAACTGTACTTGTACTATGAAAAACCATACATATTATTTATTTATTTAATTGTATCTAATAGTATAAATGTGAATATACTAGAAATCATTGAAAATTTAAAAAAATAGCATTCAAATAAAATAATTTCATGATAATTTTAATATAATTTAGAATTACTGGGTATAGAGAATAGTAATTTTAAAACTGAACTTGTACTTTTAAAAACCATACATATTATTTATTTATTTAATTGTATCTATTAGTATAAACATGAATATCCTATTAATCTTTAAAAATTCAAAAAAATAGCAATAAAAATGAAATAATTTCAGGATAATTTTAATATAATTTAAAAATACTGGGTATTGAGAATAGTAATTTTAAAACTGTACTTGTACTTTCAAAAACCATACATATTATTTTTTTAATTAATTGTATCTATTAGTATAAACATGAATATCCTAGTAATCTTTAAAAATTCAAAAAAATAGCATTAAAAATGAAATATTTTCAGGATAATTTTAATAAAATTTAAAAATACTGGGTATTGAGAATAGTAATTTTAAAACTGTACATGTACTATGAAAAAACATACATATTATTTATTTATTTAATTGTATCTAATAGTATAAATGTGAATATAATAGAAATCATTGAAAATTCAAAAAAATAGCATTCAAATAAAATAATTTCGTGATAATTTTAATTTAATTTAGAATTACTGGGTACTGAGAATAGTAATATTAAAACTGTACTTTTACTCTGAAAAAACCATACATATTATTTATTTATTTAATTGTATCTAATAGTATAAATGTGAATATACTAGAAATCATTGAAAATTCAAAATAATAGCATTCAATTAAAATAATTTCATGATAATTTTAATATACTGTAGAATTACTGAATACTGAGAATAGTAATTTAAAAACTGTACTTGTACTATTAAAAACCATACATTTTAATTATTTATTTAATTGTATCTAATTGTATAAATGTGAATATAATAGAATCCATTGAAAATTCAAAAAAATAGCATTCAATTGAAATAATTTCGTGATAATTTTAATATAATTTATAATTACTGGATACTTTGAATAGTAATTTTAAAACTGTACTTGTACTATGAAAAACCATACATATTATTATTTATTTAATTGTATCTAATAGTATAAATGTGAATATACTAGAAATCATTGAAAATTCAAAAAAATAGCATTCAAATAAAATAATTTCGTGATAATTTTAATATAATTTAGAATTACTGGGTACTGAGAATAGTAATTTTAAAACTGTACTTGTACTATGAAAAACCATACATATTATTTATTTATTTAATTGTATCTAATAGTATAAATGTGAATATACTAGAAATCATTGAAAATTCAAAAAAATAGCATTCAAATAAAATAATTTCGTGATAATTTTAATATAATTTAGAATTACTGGGTACTGAGAATAGTAATTTTAAAACTGTACTTGTACTATTAAAAATCATACATATTATTTATTTATTTAATTGTATCTAATAGTATAAATGTGAATATAATAGAAATCATTGAAAATTCAAAAAAATAGCATTCAAATAAAATAATTTCATGATAATTTTAATATAATTTAGAATTACTGGGTACTGAGAATAGTAATTTTAAAACTGTACTGTACTATTAAAAACCATACATATTTTTTATTTATTTAATTGTATCTAATAGTATAAATGTGAATATATAGAAATCATTGAAAATTCAAAAAAATAGCATTCAAATAAAATAATTTCATGATAATTTTAATATAATTTAAAATACTGGGTACTGAGAATTGTAATTTTAAAAATATACTTCTACTTTCTAAAACCATACATATTATTTATTTATTTAATTGTATCTAATAGTATAAATGTGAATATATTAGAAATCATTGAAAATTCAAAAAAATAGCATTCAAATAAAATAATTTCGTGATAATTTTAATTTAATTTAGAATTACTGGGTACTGAGAATAGTAATATTAAAACTGTACTTGTACTTTCTGAAAAAACCATACATATTATTTATTTATTTAATTGTATCTAATAGTATAAATGTGAATATATAGAAATCATTGAAAATTCAAAAAAATAGCATTCAAATAAAATAATTTGTGATAATTTTAATATAATTTAAAATTACTGGGTACTGAGAATAGTAATTTTAAAACTGTACTTGTACTATTAAAAACCATACATATTATTTATTTATTTAATTGTATCTAATAGTATAAATGTGAATATACTAGAAATCATTGAAAATTCAAAAAAATAGCATTCAAATAAAATAATTTAGTGATAATTTTAATATAATTTAGAATTACAGGGTACTAATAATAGTAATTTTAAAACTGTACTTGTACTATTAAAAACCATACATTTTAATTATTTATTTAATTGTATCTAATTGTATAAATGTGAATATAATAGAATCCATTGAAAATTCAAAAAAATAGCATTCAAATAAAATAATTACGTGATAATTTTAATATAATTTAGAAATACTGAGTACTGAGAATAGTAATTTTAAAACTGTACTTGCACTATTAAAAACCATACATTTTAATTATTTATTTAATTGTATCTAATAGTATAAATGTGAATATATTAGAAATCATTGAAAATTCAAAAAAATAGCATTCAAATAAAATAATTTCATGATAATTTTAATATACTGTAGCATTACTGAGTACTGAGAATAGTAATTTTAAAAATATACTTCTACTTTCTAAAACCATACATATTATTTTGTAACGGGGAATCTCCCTCGCACCGGATCGCTTTTCGTCGGTGTCAGGGTTCGGAGGAGGGAAGTCGGATCAGGGTGAGATTGGCGGGTTTCACTACAGGAATAACTCCATATTTAATATTAACATTGCTTAAACTTTAATTAACCATTTAAATTTAACAAAAGGAAATACATTTACGCATCTTACATTCACTACTTTTCTATAATTTGGCGGTGTCTGGCGTACTAGAAGTCCTAAACATACATACATATGATTCGCTGTCGCGGGCCGCGAGTGGTCGCGGTTTTGTGAGGCGCGAGGGGATCAGACGTGATCCGCGGGACGCTTACATTAGTTTACGTACTATATCGTAAAGTTGGGAGTCGCGGGGAGTCGCGGGTTGTCCGCGATGCGCATACGGCGTGTCCCTCGGGATACCCGCGAGTATCCGCGAGGTCTTGAGTCGCGGGGAGTCGCAGCTCACCCTCTAATACTAGTTGCGCTGGTGTGCGTCTTAAACGCAGCGCCGGGGTCACGGTATTCGCGGTTTTCGACCGTGACGTTCATACATTCACACGGGGACTTCAGGCGCGAGTAAACGCGACGCCGGGGGTCGCGGGTGGGATTCGCTAGCCACCCGCGAGTCACACATACACGCACACACACTTATGTTTTATCGCAACGCATCTTAATACTAACTTAGCCTAGCTTAAACGCTACCCTCCACCTTAAACTAATAGTCGCGGAATGTCGCGGGGGGTGTCGCGGGGGGGGTATATCGCGAGGCTGTCGCGTACGTCGTGTCACCTGGCAAGTATCCGGGGTGACACGCGTATATCGTCGCGGCTACGTGCTGCCTGGCAAGTATCCGGGGCAGCACGCGCTTCAAGTCGCGGGCGCGAGTTCACGACGCGTCACCTGGCAAGTATCCGGGGTGACGTGTCGTCAGGGTCGCGGTCTGTGTCCTGGCAAGTATCCGGGGACACTCCCGATGACCCTGCTCGCGGGGGAGTCGCGGCAACGTGTTACCTGAGTAACACGCGCTTCAGGTCGCGGGCGCGAGTACACGACGCGTCACCTGGCAAGTATCCGGGGTGACGTGTCGTCAGGGTCGCGGTCTGTGCCCTAGGACACTCCCGATGACCCTCGTCCTGGGTCAGGCTTGGCCGTGTGCTCTGGCAAGTATCCTGGAGCACACACCTAGGCAAGCCCAGGGGGGGAGTCAGGGCGACTGCGAGTAGCCAGGCGGTCGTCCCGACTGACTGAACGAAGGGCGCGCACCCCCGGATATACCCTTCGTTCGTCAGCGGCGGAAGGGCGAGCGCCGAGCGCGCGGTGGTGGGGCGGCCGTCGAGCTGCGCAGGGGCGCTCCCCCATACTCGACGGCTGCGCGGCGCAAGCGAGGGAGTGGGAACGGGCCCGGGTGGTGGGGCTAGCGGGGCCCGGGCCTAGTGCGGCGCGCTTTTCGGGGCGCCGAGACTACTAGTAACGGGGGCTTCCCGTTACACTTCCCCCTTTCCACACTGGGGGCTGGACCTGTGTGATGCGGCCCTCTTTATCCATAATTACACGCTGCCGGTAGCCGCCCCAGTGGATTTGTCCTCTCCGGAAATAGCCTCGGAAGTGCGTGATCTCCCCGTTGGGAGCCTGGACCATCGTTCCTCCGGAGGCCATTTTTCTCCACCGGATTTCCCCCGTCACCTCCCAGTCGGAGGTATCGATGGCTGGTTGGTCGCAGATTTCCTCAATTATTCGCCGAAGGGTGGGGTCGTCTGTCGCCACCCCCAGGTCGGGGAGGTCTCCTTGAGTCCTCGGCGGAGGGCTTGGAATGGCGGGGAGGGTAATCTCCAATTCCATGTCTACTTCTGCGCAGGGGACCACTTCGTAGGTGGTTTCCAGGAGGGGCCTGATGTTGATTGGCGGGGCCACCCGCGGGGTGGTCTGCGCCCTCTCCTCGGGCAGAAATCGCTGTGTTAGGTCCCCATCCTCCTGGAACCGTTGCGTTGTCTCCCCTTCGGGTGGGGGCTGTGGTGTCGCGTTGGCTGGCGGGGCCACCTGTGGGGTGGTCTGCGCCTCAGGTCGTGGGGCGGTGGTCGCCCCCTCGAAAATGATGCTTATCCCTGGGAGGTCCTCCTCCATGGGGAGTGCTGGGGTCGAGGCGGCCATGGGCCTCAGGTCCTTCTCCAGCGGGATGGATGGATCCAAGTCCGCTGAGAGTGTGGGCAGGGGGTGGAGGAGGGCGGCAGCTGCCACTTCCGCGGGGTGGACTCGCGGTCTCCTCCTTCGGGATCCGTTCGTCCTGGATCGGGTCTCTCCTCGACCCCTTGTTCTTTCACCTCGCGGCGCCTTCGCCGGGGGTGGGATTACGAGGCGTCGGACGGGTACCTCGGGCGGCGGGTTGATGTTGGCCTCCTCGGCCCTCCGTAAGGCCAGATCCCACTGAGGTGGGTGTTGTAGTCGGGTGGTGGCTGTCCTTGAGCTCAGCCCTGCAGTCGGTGACCTTCGCGGCACATCCGGCCGGCGAGGCCTGGTTGGTCGTCTCACCATGGGATCGGCTAGGCTTTCCATTACGATTGCAAAGAATTTTCCGGTGCGTTCAGGTGTTAACGTCCTCACGGCAGGCGGAAGAGTGAGGAAATCCGGTCTACTTCCCCCTTTTATTCCCTTTCCCGAAGCTGGGCCGCCGGAACTAGATTTCCTGCTTCCTGATTGGTCTGGTGGGGGTATGTGCGCAGAAGGGTTGCGCAGTAGACCCCGGAGCAGGGGTGGGGGTTCCTTCCCGGCTCAGTCGTTCCTTGACCGTCGAGGAGGTCGGACGTTCGCTCTCCGCACTTGCCGGTCGCGGAACCGCGAGTTCACTCGCGGTAACTCGCGATTTTTCGGAAAACACTTATTTTCAGTCTCCTTAATTTTTATTAAAATTTTGTCCTTATTTTTATATATTTTTATTATTTTTATTATTATTTTTTTCATTTTCTTTCAGTCTTTTAGTCCTTAATTCTAGATTTCACTCAACTTATTCTAGTGTAACTAAACTATTCTTATTTTGACTTATTTCTATGATGGCTTATAATTATTATTGTCTTTTCTTTACAATTAACTTATTTCTAACTTAGCTTCAGGGAAACATAGGTTCCTCGGTGCTGTCCTCGTCCGATGAGTAGTTTTCGGATTCCGTGGCATCTCCGAGACCTGGGTCGTCGTGTCGGGCGGCCTGGCGCTGTGCACGGCGTCTGGCGTCTTTCCGACGGAGTTTCCTTCTTTCCTTGGAGGTGAGAGAGCGGGAGGGGTATAAAATCCGGGCTCTCATCAGCTCCATTAGATCCATCCCCAGCCTGAAGGGGTGTTCCGTGTTCGGATCGATTAGAATCGGGCGATCCATAGCTCGGCCGCGTATGTCGATCCTCATCATGACGGTGTTGACACTCGTCACGATCTCGCGCCTCGCGAAGCCCACGGGTACCTTCGCGGGGCCGTATAGCACGCGGAGGCCTTGGCTCCTTGCGATTAGGTCCGCGAGATCGAGGCTAGCAATCGATGCTCGCAGACCGGTGTCGACTCTGGCGTCGACTTGTAATCCACATACCTTAAGGGTCTCGACCGTTTGGAAATCGTATTCCCGCAACGCTGACCAAAGGGGGTGGTTGCGGGGGACTTCAGGCTCCTCTGACGTCGATCCATCAAGTGTGGGTCCCATCCCTATTCTTAGGCCTTTCTGGGGCGGCCTCGGCGGGATGGATTTGGTGTTGCGGTGGCCTTGTTCAGGGGGGGTCTCCCGGGTCGACGTCTCTCGCCGGGTGTTGACTCCTTCGGCGGCCTTCCGCGTCTAGGTTTACGGGGGCGTCCGGGTCGTCCTGGTTTCTGTGTCACCAGGGTCTGGGCTTTCGGTGGTCGGCCTCGTGGCCGTCTAGGGGGGACAGCTTCCGTGCTGTCTCCAGGAACGGTGGGTGTTGTCTCCTCGACAACTTCTGGAACAGGTGTTTCGGTTTCTGGTGCAGGTGCTGGTTCGGGAGCAGGTGTTGACGGTGTCAAGTCTGCTTCAGGACTGCTTTCCTCGGTGACGGAATCCTCCTTATGTAGGGCAGGATGTGAATACGGTTTGATGTCTCTTACGTGGACTCGCTTAGTCCGGTTTCTATCCGGTAGAGACACCTCGAAAATGACCGGCGACACTCTTCGCACTACTTCAAACGGTCCATCGTATTTGGGCGCGAGCTTTGTATTGATCCCCTTGGCTTTATCGGAAAGCACGTGGGATTTAATCAATACTTCTTCCCCGACTCTGGGTTCCCAATTACGACGTCCTTTGTTGTAGTGTTTCGCTTGTTTACCCCAGTTTTTCGCGACGTTAATTTTCGCGAGTTCGAGAGATTCGCGTATGCCTAGGAGTCTTTCCTCCAGGCTCGCTTTCGAGATTCTCCCTGCCTTTTGTCGTAAGGTTCCAGGGGTTACAAATTCTCGCCCGTTATTGAGATATGCCGGGGTAAAACCAGTGGCTTCGGAGGTCGCGGTATTGTATGCGTGTGCGAGCTCTGGGAGATATCTATCCCAGTCCTTATGATCGTTTTTGACGAATTGAGTAATCATCGTTTTGATTACCCGATTCGTTCGCTCGACTGGGTTACATTGTGGGGTGTACGGCGGTGTTCGGCGGTGGGTTATGCCGGCCTCTTTCAGAAACGTCCGAAATTCCCGACTCACGAATTGTCGTCCGTTGTCGGAAATAATTACTTCCGGGCACCCGTGTCGTAGCAGGACTTGGTCTTTGATTCTTTTTATCACGGCGGGCGCGGTGGCTTTACGGAGCGGAGCTAGCTCGACCCACTTCGTCAACCTGTCCTGCATTACTAGTAACCAGGTATTTTGACGATGTGATCGAGGTTGTGGGCCGATTAAGTCGATGGAAACCATTTGCCAGGGTTCCTCCACATGTGTAGCAAGCAACGGTCCGGCGGGGGCTTGCTGCTGTGCTTTGGAAACCTGACATTCATGACACGATCTTACGTATTTAGCCGCATCGCGAGACATCCGTGGCCAGAAGTACTTTTGTACTAAACGCGAGATTGTTTTCGCGATCCCCAAATGTCCGGCGGTCGGCGAATCGTGGGTCTCTTTTAACGCGTCGCGCCTTTTCTCCGGGGGGAGGCAGAGTTTCCATTCCGTTTCGCGATCGTGCTCTTTAAACTCGAGTGAATGGAGAACATGCCGGAATAGATCCTCTCCGCGTAATACGTAATCCGGGTATTGATCGGGATTCCGCTTAACCGCGTCTTTGAGATCCTTATACCAGCTCCCTGGTGTTACCGCCGCGGTGGGATGGGAGTCGCGGGATAGCGCGTCAGCGAGTAGGTTATCTTCCCCTCGTTGGTATTCGACGGTAAAATCCCACTGACTAAGTTCGATTGCCCAGCGCGCTAACCTCCCGGAGGGATCGTTAATGCCTTCGAGCCATTTCAAAGCCTGATGGTCGGTCTTCACCACGAAGTGGTATCCCTCTAAATAATCCCGCATCTTCCATATTCCCCATTTAACCGCGAGGCATTCTTTCTCGGTCGCGGAGTAGTTCTTTTCGGCCCCATTCAGAGTCCGGCTCGCGTACGCGATTATTCGTTCTTTTCCGTCTTGGACTTGCGACAATACCGCCCCTAAACCGATATTACTCGCGTCTGTCTGCAGGGTGAATGGTATCGTGAAGTCTGGACAGGCTAAAACCGGCGCCTTCGCGAGACGCTCGCGAACTTCTTCAAAGGCCCTCTGTTGCTCGGTACCCCAATCCCATTTCTTTCTTTTATGGAGGAGGTCGTTGAGCGGACCGGTGATCGTCGCGATGTCGGGAATAAAGCGCCTGTACCATGATAACACCCCGTTAAATCGTCTCAGTTCCCGGATGTTCGTCGGCGGTGCAAGTTGGAGAATCGCGGCGATTTTCTCCGGATCGGTGTGAATTCCGTCCCGGTTTATCCGGTGTCCAAGATAAATTAACTCGGTTCTACAGAATCGACACTTATCCCAATTCGGCTGCAGTTTCGCTTCCCTAAGTCGTTTCAAAATTTCCTTCACGAGCCGTAGGTGATGCTCGAACGTCTCGGAGACAATGACGATATCGTCAAGGTAACAGAAGACGTTCTGCTCAAGGGAAGGGGTTACGACTTGGTCGACTAGTCGTTGAAAGACCGCGGGCGCGGAGTGAAGCCCGAAAGGCATCACTTTAAACTGCATTAAACCTCTATTCGGGACGGTAAATGCGGTAAGAGGCTTGCTTTCAGGTGTGAGCGGGACCTGCCAGTAACCGTTGCGTAGATCTATCGTAGTGAGGTAACGAGCGCCGCGTAATTTATCTAGGGTGGCATTGATTTGCGGCAACGGATACGCGTCTTTCTGGCTTACGGAGTTTAATCGGCGGAAATCAACGCAGAAACGGTATCTGCCGTCCTTTTTCCTTGCTAATACGACCGGCGAGCTCCACGGACTGCTAGACGGCTCAATTACCCCCTCGGCGAGCATTTGATCGACATGCTCGTTTATCACGGCTTGCATCGCGGGATTTCGCGGGCGATACCTCTGTTTTATCGGTCTGGGATCAAGTAGGCGAATCTCGTAGTCGACGAGATGTGTCGGACCGCGAATTTCCGTTGCTCTCTGTCTCTCGTCGCGTACTACGTCCGAGATTGCTTCCCTCTCTTCCGGGGTTACTTCACGTATTCCGGGGGGGCTGGTTATCCCGACTGTGGCGATGTCCGGCCCGGGACCCTTTCCCAAAAACATCCGGAGCCCGATCTGATGTAAGACGTCGATCCCGATGATTACATCGTATGTTAGGGTATCGAGGACGAGAAAAGCGGCGGTGATCTTAACTCCCCCCATTATAAATTCTCCCTTGAGACTCCGCGATATCTCTGGTCCTGTCCCGTCCGCGAGGTAAGCGCGCAATTTTACCGGGATTTGTTCCCACCCCAGCCCCTCGCACAAGTCGGCAGTCTTCTTGCTCATCAGGCTCGAGACTGCCCCTGTGTCGAGGAGTCCGACAACTGTATTTCCCCCGATAATAATGTCGAGGAAGATGCGCCTATCGGTGACTTTTCGGGCCGATCCGTGGGGGCTGCTCGGACGGCCCCCTTCTCGTTTCCCGGTTTCTTTATCGGATGGCAATCGCGAGTAAATACCCCGTCTTTGCCACAAAACGAGCAAAATTTCTTCGCGGGGTTTTGGCAGTTTAAACGCGTATGTCCCCGCTGCTTGCAACGCCAACAGCATTGGGACCGATCATAGGTTTCAATTGTTTTTCCCGGTGTTGACACGGTAGCCACACTTTTACCCTTCTTCCGGTTCCGTAAGCTAACTATTAAGTCCTCCATAGCTTCCACGACTTTCAGAAACTCGCGGGGGTCACGGCACGACACCGAGTGCAAATGCACTTTTAATTCGGGATCCATATTTTCCCGGAGTCGATCGACCTGCTCCTCGTCCGTAAATCCGCCGCGTTGAAGCATCATATTTATTAGATCGATCGCGTAGGCTCTGAAACTCTCTCCATCGCGCTGTTTACGTTCGAGTATCCGATCCAACAGACGTTTCTGTACGTGTACCGGTATATAGGACTGCTTGATCTCCTCAAGCACCTCCTTCCAAGTCGCGTTTCGAAGTGACCGTCGCACGCTTCTCCACCATTTTAAGGCGTCGCCGCGAAGAATCTCGGTCAGGCCCGCAATCATTTGCTGATCCGTCAGTTGGTAAATTTCGGTCAGCTCTTCGATTCGTTCCAGGAATCCGTAAATGTCTTTGCCGTCAAAATGGCAATTCCATTTGCGAATCCTGTCTATCGCCGCGCCCATTGCTTCTGAGCTTGCCGCGGCTCCGCGTGGAGCATCGGGATCGCGCTTCGCGATCTGCAGGTTCGCGAGACTGTTCGCGACGTCGTTCGCGGTGATCAAAGGGGAATTACCGCCTTGGATTTCCGCTTCTAGCTCAATCTCGTTTTTCGTTGCGTCTAACCCTAGCTTATCCATTGCTCTTTGACGGTCTTCTTGATCGTTTATAAGGGCGAAAGGATTATCACCTTCCATCTTCTTAATAATTTTCCGCGGTGACCCGCCGTAGAGCTCCGGATTCCGCTTTACAAACTTTCTTAGACGCTCTCGCAACGTCGGAGTTATTCCGTCGACAGGTAGGTGCCGTTCTCTTAACTCTTCGCGTAATTCGTGCAGAGTCAGATTTTCCACCCACCTGGTCGCCATAACACGGATTATCTCACCCTATCTCACGGTTCTCACGGTGGACTACGCGAGTCCCTGTTCGGGCGCCATGTAACGGGGAATCTCCCTCGCACCGGATCGCTTTTCGTCGGTGTCAGGGTTCGGAGGAGGGAAGTCGGATCAGGGTGAGATTGGCGGGTTTCACTACAGGAATAACTCCATATTTAATATTAACATTGCTTAAACTTTAATTAACCATTTAAATTTAACAAAAGGAAATACATTTACGCATCTTACATTCACTACTTTTCTATAATTTGGCGGTGTCTGGCGTACTAGAAGTCCTAAACATACATACATATGATTCGCTGTCGCGGGCCGCGAGTGGTCGCGGTTTTGTGAGGCGCGAGGGGATCAGACGTGATCCGCGGGACGCTTACATTAGTTTACGTACTATATCGTAAAGTTGGGAGTCGCGGGGAGTCGCGGGTTGTCCGCGATGCGCATACGGCGTGTCCCTCGGGATACCCGCGAGTATCCGCGAGGTCTTGAGTCGCGGGGAGTCGCAGCTCGAGTCACACATACACGCACACACACTTATGTTTTATCGCAACGCATCTTAATACTAACTTAGCCTAGCTTAAACGCTACCCTCCACCTTAAACTAATAGTCGCGGAATGTCGCGGGGGGTGTCGCGGGGGGGGTATATCGCGAGGCTGTCGCGTACGTCGTGTCACCTGGCAAGTATCCGGGGTGACACGCGTATATCGTCGCGGCTACGTGCTGCCTGGCAAGTATCCGGGGCAGCACGCGCTTCAAGTCGCGGGCGCGAGTTCACGACGCGTCACCTGGCAAGTATCCGGGGTGACGTGTCGTCAGGGTCGCGGTCTGTGTCCTGGCAAGTATCCGGGGACACTCCCGATGACCCTGCTCGCGGGGGAGTCGCGGCAACGTGTTACCGGAGTAACACGCGCTTCAGGTCGCGGGCGCGAGTACACGACGCGTCACCTGGCAAGTATCCGGGGTGACGTGTCGTCAGGGTCGCGGTCTGTGTCCTGGCAAGTATCCGGGGACACTCCCGATGACCCTGCTCGCGGGGGAGTCGCGGCAACGTGTTACCTGGCAAGTATCCGGGGTAACACGCGCACTAAGTCGCGGTCGCGGGAGACGACGCGTCACCTGGCAAGTATCCGGGGTGACGTGTCGTCAGGGTCGCGGTCTGTGCCCTAGGACACTCCCGATGACCCTCGTCCTGGGTCAGGCTTGGCCGTGTGCTCTGGC
>JACCHV010002778.1:0-52040 GCA_018907245.1 Eupristina koningsbergeri | reverse complement strand
CATTATTTTGAGACAAATATATCTTGTTTTTTTACATTCTAATGTGCGTTAAATTCCGATTTTACTCTATAAAGCAGAATTGTCATTATTATAAGCAAATTGATTTTGCAGTCAGAAGTGTATTACACCATTTTCATAAAATATCCTGCTGTATTCTAATTCATTTTTTTGAAAGTGCATTTCAAAGACATTATTTTGAGACAAAAATATCTTGTTTTTTTACATTCTAATGTGCATTAAGTTTAGATTTTACTCTACAAAGTTGAATTCTCATTATTATATGCAAATATATTATACATTCAAAAGTGTATTTCACCATTTTCATATAATATCTTGCTGGATTCTAAATCATCTTTCGAAAATGTAATTCAATTGCATTATTTTGAGACTGTAAAATATCCTGTTTTTTTACGCTCTAATGTGCATTAAATTTAGATTTTACTCTACAAAGTTGAATTCACATCATTATATCCAAATATATTATACACTTAAAAGTGTATTTCAACATTTTCATATAATATCATGCTGGATTCTAAATCATCTTTCGAAAATGTATTTCAATTACATTATTTTGAGACTGTAAAATATCCTGTTTTTTTACATTCTAATGTGCATTAAATTTAGATTTTACTCTACAAAGTTGAATTATCATTATTATATACAAATATATTATACATTAAAAAGTGTATTTCACCATTTTCATATAATATCTTGCTGGATTCTAAATCATCTTTCGAAAATGTATTTCAATTGCATTATTTTGAGACAAAAATATCTTGTTTTTTAACATTCTAATGTGCGTTAAAATTAGATTTTACTCTACAAAGTAGAATAATCGTTATTATAAGCAAATTTATTATGCAGTCAGAAGTGTATTTCAACATTTTCATATAATATCCTGCTGGATTCTAAATCATCTTTCGAAAATGTATGTCAATTGCATTATTTTGAGACTGTAAAATATCCTGTTTTTATACATTCGAATGTGCGTTAAATTTCGATTTTACTCTACAAAGTAGAATTGTCTTTATTATAAGCAAATTTTTTTAAGCAGTCAGATGTGTATTTCACCATTTTCATATAATATCCTGCTGGATTCTAATTCATCTTTTCGAAAATGCAATTTAATTGCATTATTTTGAGACAAAAATATCTTGATTTTTAACATTCTTATGAGCATTAAATTAACATATCATCCTGGAATGTAGACTTGTCATTATTATATGCAAATATATTATACATTCAAAAGTGTATTTCACCATTTTCATATAATATCGTGCTGGATTCTAAATCATCTTTTCGAAAATGCATTTCAATTGAATTTTTGAGGCAAATATTTCTTGTTTTTTAACATTCTAATGTGCATTAAATTTAGATTTTACTCTACAAAGTTGAATTCTCATTATTATATGCAAATATATTATACATTCAATAGTGTATTTCACCGTTTTCATATAATATCCTGCTGGATTCTAAATCATCTTTTCGAAAATGCATTTCAATTGCATTATTTTGAGACAAATATATCTTGTTTTTTTACATTCTAATGTGCGTTAAATTCCGATTTTACTCTATAAAGCAGAATTGTCATTATTATAAGCAAATTGATTTTGCAGTCAGAAGTGTATTACACCATTTTCATAAAATATCCTGCTGTATTCTAATTCATTTTTTTGAAAGTGCATTTCAAAAACATTATTTTGAGACAAAAATATCTTGTTTTTTTACATTCTAATGTGCATTAAGTTTAGATTTTACTCTACAAAGTTGAATTCTCATTATTATATGCAAATATATTATACATTCAAAAGTGTATTTCACCATTTTCATATAATATCTTGCTGGATTCTAAATCATCTTTCGAAAATGTATTTCAATTGCATTATTTTGAGAATGTAAAATATCCTGTTTTTTTACGCTCTAATGTGCATTAAATTTAGATTTTACTCTACAAAGTTGAATTCACATCATTATATGCAAATATATTATACATTAAAAAGTGTATTGCACCATTTTCATATAATATCTTGCTGGATTCTAAATCATCTTTCGAAAATGTATTTCAATTGTATTATTTTGAGACAAAAATATCTTGTTTTTTAAAATTCTAATGTGCGTTAAATTTAGATTTTACTCTACAAAGTAGAATAATCGTTATTATAAGCAAATTTATTATGCAGTCAGAAGTGTGTTTCACCATTTTCATATAATATCCTGCTGGATTCTAATACATTATTTCGAAAATGTATTTCAATTGCATTATTTTAAGATTAAATATCTTGTTTTTTTACATTATAATATGCAATAAATTAATATTTCATCCTGGAATGTAGAATTGTCATTATTATATCCAAATAGATTATACATTCAAAAGTGTATTTCACAATTTTCATATAATATCTTGCTGGATTCTAAATCATCTTTCGAAAATGTATTTCAATTGCATTATTTTGAGATTGTAAAATATCCTGTTTTTTTACATTCTAATGTGCATTAAATTTCGATTTTACTGTACAAAGCAGAATTGTCATTATTATAAGCAAATTGATTTATACATTCAAAAGTGTATTTCACCATTTTCATATAATATCTTGCTGGATTCTAAATCATCTTTCGAAAATGTATTTCAATTGCATTATTTTGAGAATGTAAAATATCCTGTTTTTTTACGCTCTAATGTGCATTAAATTTAGATTTTACTCTACAAAGTTGAATTCACATCATTATATGCAAATATATTATACATTAAAAAGTGTATTGCACCATTTTCATATAATATCTTGCTGGATTCTAAATCATCTTTCGAAAATGTATTTCAATTGTATTATTTTGAGACAAAAATATCTTGTTTTTTAAAATTCTAATGTGCGTTAAATTTAGATTTTACTCTACAAAGTAGAATAATCGTTATTATAAGCAAATTTATTATGCAGTCAGAAGTGTGTTTCACCATTTTCATATAATATCCTGCTGGATTCTAATACATTATTTCGAAAATGTATTTCAATTGCATTATTTTAAGATTAAATATCTTGTTTTTTTACATTATAATATGCAATAAATTAATATTTCATCCTGGAATGTAGAATTGTCATTATTATATCCAAATAGATTATACATTCAAAAGTGTATTTCACAATTTTCATATAATATCTTGCTGGATTCTAAATCATCTTTCGAAAATGTATTTCAATTGCATTATTTTGAGACTGTAAAATATCCTGTTTTTTTACATTCTAATGTGCATTAAATTTCGATTTTACTGTACAAAGCAGAATTGTCATTATTATAAGCAAATTGATTATGCACTCAGAAGTGTATTTCACCATTTTCATATAATATCTTGCTGGATTCTAAATCATCTTTCGAAAATGTATTTCAATTGCATTATTTTGAGACAAAAATATCTTGTTTTTTAAGATTCTAATGTGCGTTAAATTTAGATTTTACTCTACAAAGTAGAATAATCGTTATTATAAGCAAATTTATTATGCAGTCAGAAGTGTGTTTCACCATTTTCATATAATATCCTGCTGGATTCTAATACATCATTTCGAAAATGTATTTCAATTGCATTATTTTAAGATTAAATATCTTGTTTTTTTACATTATAATATGCAATAAATTAATATTTCATCCTGGAATGTAGAATTGTCATTATTATATCCAAATAGATTATACATTCAAAAGTGTATTTCACCATTTTCATATAATATCTTGCTGGATTCTAAATCATCTTTCGAAAATGTATTTCAATTGCATTATTTTGAGACTGTAAAATATCCTGTTTTTTTACATTCTAATGTGCTTAAATTTCGATTTTACTGTACAAAGCAGAATTGTCATTATTATAAGCAAATTGATTATACATTCAAAAGTGTATTTCACAATTTTCATATAATATCTTGCTGGATTCTAAATCATCTTTCGAAAATGTATTTCAATTGCATTATTTTGAGACTGTAAAATACCCTGTTTTTTTACATTCTAATGTGCGTTAAATTTCGAATTTACTCTACAAAGCAGAATTGTCATTATTATAAGCAAATTGATTATGCAGTCAGAAGTGTATTTCACCATTTTCATATAATATCCTGCTGTATTCTAATTCATTTTTTTGAAAATGCATTTCAATTGCATTATTTTGAGACAAAAATATCTTGATTTTTAACAATCTTATGTGAAATAAATTAACATATTATCCTGGAATGTAGACTTGTCATTATTATCTGCAATTATATTATACATTCAAAAGTGTATTTCACCATTTTCATATAATATCTTGCTGGATTCTAAATCATCTTTTCGAAAATGTATTTCAATTGCATTATTTTGAGACTGTAAAATATCCTGTTTGTTTACATTCTAAGGTGCGTTAAATTTCGTATTTACTCTACAAAGCAGAATTGTCATTATTATAAGCAAATTGATTATGCAGTCAGAAGTGTATTTCACCATTTTCATATAATATCTTGCTGGATTCTAAATCATCTTTCAAAAATGTATTTCAATTGCATTATTTTGAGACTGTAAAATATCCTGTTTTTTTACGCTCTAATGTGCATTAAATTTAGATTTTACTCTACAAAGTTGAATTCACATCATTATATGCAAATATATTATACATTAAAAAGTGTATTTCACCATTTTCATATAATATCTTGCTGGATTCTAAATCATCTTTCGAAAATGTATTTCAATTGTATTATTTTGAGACAAAAATATCTTGTTTTTTAAAATTCTAATGTGCGTTAAATTTAGATTTTACTCTACAAATTAGAATAATCGTTATTATAAGCAAATTTATTATGCAGTCAGAAGTGTGTTTCACCATTTTCATATAATATCCTGCTGGATTCTAATACATCATTTCGAAAATGTATTTCAATTGCATTATTTTAAGATTAAATATCTTGTTTTTTTACATTATAATATGCAATAAATTAATATTTCATCCTGGAATGTAGAATTGTCATTATTATATCCAAATAGATTATACATTCAAAAGTGTATTTCACAATTTTCATATAATATCTTGCTAGATTCTAAATCATCTTTCGAAAATGTATTTCAATTGCATTATTTTGAGACTGTAAAATATCCTGTTTTTTTACATTCTAATGTGCATTAAATTTCGATTTTACTGTACAAAGCAGAATTGTCATTATTATAAGCAAATTGATTATGCACTCAGAAGTGTATTTCACCATTTTCATATAATATCTTGCTGGATTCTAAATCATCTTTCGAAAATGTATTTCAATTGCATTATTTTGAGACAAAAATATCTTGTTTTTTAAGATTCTAATGTGCGTTAAATTTCGAATTTACTCTACAAAGCAGAATTGTCATTATTATAAGCAAATTGATTATGCAGTCAGAAGTGTATTTCACCATTTTCATATAATATCCTGCTGTATTCTAATTCATTTTCTTGAAAATGCATTTCAATTGCATTATTTTGAGACAAAAATATCTTGATTTTTAACATTCTTATGTGCATTAAATTAACATATCATCCTGGAATGTAGAATTGTCATTATTATATCCAAATAGATTATACATTCAAAAGTGTATTTCACAATTTTCATATAATATCTTGCTGGATTCTAAATCATCTTTCGAAAATGTATTTCAATTGCATTATTTTGAGACTGTAAAATATCCTGTTTTTTTACATTCTAAAGTGCATTAAATTTCGATTTTACTGTACAAAGCAGAATTGTCATTATTATAAGCAAATTGATTATGCACTCAGAAGTGTATTTCACCATTTTCATATAATATCTTGCTGGATTCTAAATCATCTTTCGAAAATGTATTTCAATTGCATTATTTTGAGACAAAAATATCTTGTTTTTTAAGATTCTAATGTGCGTTAAATTTAGATTTTACTCTACAAAGGAGAATAATCGTTATTATAAGCAAATTTATTATGCAGTCAGAAGTGTGTTTCACCATTATCATATAATATCCTGCTGGATTCTAATTCATTTTCTTGAAAATGCATTTCAATTGCATTATTTTGAGACAAAAATATCTTGATTTTTAACATTCTTATGTGCATTAAATTAACATATCATCCTGGAATGTAGAATTGTCATTATTATATCCAAATAGATTATACATTCAAAAGTGTATTTCACAATTTTCATATAATATCTTGCTGGATTCTAAATCATCTTTCGAAAATGTATTTCAATTGCATTATTTTGAGACTGTAAAATATCCTGTTTTTTTACATTCTAATGTGCATTAAATTTCGATTTTACTGTACAAAGCAGAATTGTCAATATTATAAACCAATTGATTATGCAGTCAGAAGTGTATTTCACCATTTTCATATAATATCTTGCTGGATTCTAAATCATCTTTAGAAAATGTATTTCAATTGCATTATTTTGAGACAAAAATATCTTGTTTTTTAAGATTCTAATGTGCATTAAATTAACATATCATCCTGGAATGTAGACTTGTCATTATTATATGCAAATATATTATACATTCAAAAGTGTATTTCACAATTTTCATATAATATCTTGCTGGATTCTAAATCATCTTTCGAAAATGTATTTCAATTGCATTATTTTGAGACAAAAATATCTTGTTTTTTAAGATTCTAATGTGCGTTAAATTTAGATTTTACTCTACAAAGTAGAATAATCGTTATTATAAGCAAATTTATTATGCAGTCAGAAATGTGTTTCACCATTTTCATATAATATCCTGCTGGATTCTAATTCATTTTTTTGAAAATGCAATTTCAATTGCATTATTTTGAGACAAAAATATCTTGATTTTTAACATTCTTATGTGCATTAAATTAACATATCATACTGGAATGTAGACTTGTCATTATTATATGCAAATATATTTCATACATTCAAAAGTGTATTTCACCATTTTCATATAATATCCTGCTGGATTCTAATTCATTTTTTTGAAAATGCATTTCAATTGCATTATTTTGAGACAAAAATATCTTGTTTTTTAACATTCTAATGTGCATTAAATTTCGATTTTACTGTACAAAGCAGAATTGTCAATATTATAAACCAATTGATTATGCAGTCAGAAGTGTATTTCACCATTTTCATATAATGTCCTGCTGTATTCTAATTCATTTTTTTGAAAATGCATTTCAATTGTATTATTTTGGGACAAAAATATCTTGATTTTTAACATTCTTATGTGCATTAAATTAACATATCATCCTGGAATGAAGACTTGTCATTATTATATGCAAATATATTTCATACATTCAAAAGTGTATTTCACCATTTTCATATAATATCTTGCTGGATTCTAAATCATCTTTCGAAAATGTATTTCAATTGCATTATTTTGAGACTGTAAAATATCCTGTTTTTTTACATTCTAATGTGCATTAAATTTAGATTTTACTGTACAAAGCAGAATTGTCAATATTATAAACCAATTGATTACGCAGTCAGAAGTGTATTTCACCATTTTCATATAATATCTTGCTGGATTCTAAATCATCTTTCGAAAATGTATTTCAATTGCATTATTTTGAGACAAAAATATCTTGTTTTTTAAGATTCTAATGTGCATTAAATTAACATATCATCCTGGAATGTAGACTTGTCATTATTATATGCAAATAGATTATACATTCAAAAGTGTATTTCACAATTTTCATATAATATCTTGCTGGATTCTAAATCATCTTTCGAAAATGTATTTCAATTGCATTATTTTGAGACAAAAATATCTTGTTTTTTATGATTCTAATGTGCATTAAATTTCGATTTTACTGTACAAAGCAGAATTGTCAATATTATAAACCAATTGATTACGCAGTCAGAAGTGTATTTCACCATTTTCATATAATATCTTGCTGGATTCTAAATCATCTTTCGAAAATGTATTTCAATTGCATTATTTTGAGACAAAAATATCTTGTTTTTTAAGATTCTAATGTGCATTAAATTAACATATCATCCTGGAATGTAGACTTGTCATTATTATATGCAAATATATTATACATTCAAAAGTGTGTTTCACCATTTTCATATAATATCCTGCTGGATTCTAAATCATCTTTTCGAAAATGCATTTCAATTGCATTATTTTGAGACAAAAATATCTTGATTTTTAACATCTAATGTGCATTAAATTTAGATTTTACTCTACAAAGTTGAATTCTCATTATTATATGCAAATATATTATACATTCAAAAGTGTATTTCACCATTTTCATATAATATCTGCTGGATTCTAAATCATCTTTCGAAAATGTATTTCAATTGCATTATTTTGAGACTGTAAAATATCCTGTTTTTTTACATTCTAATGTGCATTAAATTTAGATTTTACTCTACAAAGTTGAATTACTCATTATTATATGCAAATATATTATACATTCAAAAGTGTATTTCACCATTTTCTTATAATATCCTGCTGGATTCTAATACATCATTTCGAAAATGTATTTCAATTGCATTATTTTGAGACAAAAATTTCTTGTTTTTTAACATTCTAATGTGCATTAAATTTCTATTTTACTGTACAAAGCACAATTGTCATTATTATAAGCAATTTATTATGCATTCAGAAGTGTATTTCACCATTTTCATATAATATCTTGCTGGATTCTAAATCATCTTTCGAAAATGTATTTCAATTGCATTATTTTGAGACAAAAATATCTTGTTTTTTAACATTCTAATGTGCGTTAAATTTAGATTTTACTCTACAAAGTAGAATAATCGTTATTATAAGCAAATTTATTATGCAGTCAGAAGTGTATTTCACCATTTTCATATAATATCCTGCTGGATTCTAAATCATCTTTTCGAAAATGCATTCAATTGCATTATTTTGAGACAAAATATCTTGTTTTTATACATTCTAATGTGCATTAAATTTAGATTTTACTCTACAAAGTTGAATTCTCATTATTATATGCAAATATATTATACATTCAAAAGTGTATTTCACCATTTTCATATAATATCCTGCTGGATTCTGAATCATCTTTCGAAAATGTATTTAAATTGCATTATTTTGAGACTGTAAAATATCCTGTTTTTTTACATTCTAATGTGCATTTAATTAACATATCATCCTGGAATGTAGACTTGTTATTATTATATGCAAATATATTATACATTCAAAAGTGTATTACACCATATTCATATAATATATTGCTGGATTCTAAATCATCTTTCAAAAATGTATTTCAATTGCATTATTTTGAGACTGTAAAATATCTTATTTCTTTACATTCTAATGTGCATTAAATTAACATATCATCCTGGAATGTAGACTTGTCATTATTATATGCAAATATATTATACATTCAAAAGTGTGTTTCACCATTTTCATATAATATCCTGCTGGATTCTAAATCATCTTTTTGAAAATGCATTTCAATTGCATTATTTTGAGACAAAAATATCTTGATTTTTAACATACTAATGTGCATTAAATTTAGATTTTACTCTACAAAGTTGAATTCTCATTATTATATGCAAATATATTATACATTCATAAGTGTATTTCACCATTTTTATATAATATCCTGCTGGATTCTAATTCATCTTTCGAAAATGTATTTAAATTGCATTATTTTGAGACTGTAAAAAATCCTGTTTTTTACATTCTAATGTGCCTTAAATTCCTATTTTACTCTACAAAGCAGAATTGTCATTATTATAAGCAAATTGATTATGCAGTCAGAAGTGTATTTCACCATTTTCAGATAATATCTTGCTGGATTCTAAATCATCTTTCGAAAATGTATTTCAATTGCATTATTTTGAGACTGTAAAATATCCTGTTTTTTTACATTCTAATGTGCATTAAATTTCGATTTTACTGTACAAAGCAGAATTGTCATTATTATAAGCAAATTGATTATGCAGTCAGAAGTGTATTTCACCATTTTCAGATAATATCTTGCTGGATTCTAAATCATCTTTCGAAAATGTATTTCAATTGCATTATTTTAAGATTAAATATCTTGTTTTTTTACATTATAATATGCAATAAATTAATATTTCATCCTGGAATGTAGAATTGTCATTATTATATGCAAATATATTATACATTCAAAAGTGTATTACATCATTTTCATATAATATTTTGCTGGATTCTAAATCATCTTTCGAAAATGTATTTCAATTGCATTATTTTGAGACAAAAATATCTTGTTTTTAAAGATTCTAATGTGCGTTAAATTTAGATTTTACTCTACAAAGTAGAATAATCGTTATTATAAGCAAATATATTATGCAGTCAGTAGTGTGTTTCACCATTTTCATATAATATCCTGCTGGATTCTAATTCATTTTTTTGAAAATGCATTTCAATTGCATTATTTTGAGACAAAAATATCTTGATTTTTAACATTCTTATGTGCATTAAATTAACATATCATCCTGGAATGTAGACTTGTCATTATTATATGCAAATAGATTATACATTCAAAAGTGTATTTCACAATTTTCATATAATATCTTGCTGGATTCTAAATCATCTTTCGAAAATGTATTTCAATTGCATTATTTTGAGACAAAAATATCTTGTTTTTTATGATTCTAATGTGCGTTAAATTTAGATTTTACTCTACAAAGTAGAATAATCGTTATTATAAGCAAATTTATTATGCAGTCAGAAGTGTGTTTCACCATTTTCATATAATATCCTGCTGGATTCTAATTCATTTTTTTGAAAATGCAATTTCAATTGCATTATTTTGAGACAAAAATATCTTGATTTTTAACATTCTTATGTGCATTAAATTAACATATCATCCTGGAATGTAGACTTGTCATTATTATATGCAAATATATTTCATACATTCAAAAGTGTATTTCACCATTTTCATATAATATCCTGCTGGATTCTAATTCATTTTTTTGAAAATGCATTTCAATTGCATTATTTTGAGACAAAAATATCTTGTTTTTTAACATTCTAATGTGCATTAAATTTCGATTTTACTGTACAAAGCAGAATTGTCAATATTATAAACCAATTGATTATGCAGTCAGAAGTGTATTTCACCATTTTCATATAATATCCTGCTGTATTCTAATTCATTTTTTTGAAAATGCATTTCAATTGCATTATTTTGAGACAAAAATATCTTGATTTTTAACATTCTTATGTGCATTAAATTAACATATCATCCTGGAATGTAGACTTGTCATTATTATATGCAAATATATTTCATACATTCAAAAGTGTATTTCACCATTTTCATATAATATCTTGCTGGATTCTAAATCATCTTTCGAAAATGTATTTCAATTGCATTATTTTGAGACTGTAAAATATCCTGTTTTTTTACATTCTAATGTGCATTAAATTTCGATTTTACTGTACAAAGCAGAATTGTCAATATTATAAACCAATTGATTACGCAGTCAGAAGTGTATTTCACCATTTTCATATAATATCTTGCTGGATTCTAAATCATCTTTCGAAAATGTATTTCAATTGCATTATTTTGAGACAAAAATATCTTGTTTTTTAAGATTCTAATGTGCATTAAATTAACATATCATCCTGGAATGTAGAATTGTCATTATTATATCCAAATAGATTATACATTCAAAAGTGTATTTCACAATTTTCATATAATATCTTGCTGGATTCTAAATCATCTTTCGAAAATGTATTTCAATTGCATTATTTTGAGACTGTAAAATATCCTGTTTTTTTACATTCTAATGTGCATTAAATTTCGATTTTACTGTACAAAGCAGAATTGTCAATATTATAAACCAATTGATTATGCAGTCAGAAGTGTATTTCACCATTTTCATATAATATCTTGCTGGATTCTAAATCATCTTTCGAAAATGTATTTCAATTGCATTATTTTGAGACAAAAATATCTTGTTTTTTAAGATTCTAATGTGCATTAAATTAACATATCATCCTGGAATGTAGACTTGTCATTATTATATGCAAATATATTATACATTCAAAAGTGTATTTCACCATTTTCATATAATATCCTGCTGGATTCTAAATCATCTTTTCGAAAATGCATTTCAATTGCATTATTTTGAGACAAAAATATCTTGATTTTTAACATACTAATGTGCATTAAATTTAGATTTTACTCTACAAAGTTGAATTCTCATTATTATATGCAAATATATTATACATTCATAAGTGTATTTCACCATTTTTATATAATATCCTGCTGGATTCTAATTCATCTTTCGAAAATGTATTTAAATTGCATTATTTTGAGACTGTAAAAAATCCTGTTTTTTACATTCTAATGTGCCTTAAATTCCTATTTTACTCTACAAAGCAGAATTGTCATTATTATAAGCAAATTGATTATGCAGTCAGAAGTGTATTTCACCATTTTCAGATAATATCTTGCTGGATTCTAAATCATCTTTCGAAAATGTATTTCAATTGCATTATTTTGAGACTGTAAAATATCCTGTTTTTTTACATTCTAATGTGCATTAAATTTCGATTTTACTGTACAAAGCAGAATTGTCATTATTATAAGCAAATTGATTATGCAGTCAGAAGTGTATTTCACCATTTTCAGATAATATCTTGCTGGATTCTAAATCATCTTTCGAAAATGTATTTCAATTGCATTATTTTATGATTAAATATCTTGTTTTTTTACATTATAATATGCAATAAATTAATATTTCATCCTGGAATGTAGAATTGTCATTATTATATGCAAATATATTATACATTCAAAAGTGTATTCACCATTTTCATATAATATCTTGCTGGATTCTAAATCATCTTTCGAAAATGTATTTCAATTGCATTATTTTGAGACAAAAATATCTTGTTTTTTAAATTCTAATGTGCGTTAAATTTAGATTTTACTCTACAAAGTAGAATAATCGTTATTATAAGCAAATTTATTATGCAGTCAGAAGTGTGTTTCACCATTTTCATATAATATCCTGCTGGATTCTAATACATCATTTCGAAAATGTATTTCAATTGCATTATTTTAAGATTAAATATCTTGTTTTTTTACATTATAATATGCAATAAATTAATATTTCATCCTGGAATGTAGAATTGTCATTATTATATCCAAATAGATTATACATTCAAAAGTGTATTTCACAATTTTCATATAATATCTTGCTGGATTCTAAATCATCTTTCGAAAATGTATTTCAATTGCATTATTTTGAGACAAAAATATCTTGTTTTTTACATTCTAATGTGCGTTAAATTTAGATTTTACTCTACAAAGTAGAATAATCGTTATTATAAGCAAATTTATTATGCAGTCAGAAATGTGTTTCACCATTTTCATATAATATCCTGCTGGATTCTAATCATTTTTCGAAAATGTATTTCAATTGCATTATTTTGAGACAAAAATATCTTGATTTTTAACATTCTTATGTGCATTAAATTAACATATCATCCTGGAATGTAGACTTGTCATTATTATATGCAAATATATTTCATACATTCAAAAGTGTATTTCACCATTTTCATATAATATTGCTGGATTCTAATTCATGAAAATATTTCAATTGCATTATTTTAAGATTAAATATCTTGTTTTTTTACATTATAATATACAATAAATTAATATTTCATCCTGGAATGAAGAATTGTCATTATTATATCCAAATATATTATACATTCAAAAGTGTATTTCACAATTTTCATATAATATCTTGCTGGATTCTAAATCATCTTTCGAAAATGTATTTCAATTGCATTATTTTGAGACTGTAAAATATCCTGTTTTTTTACATTCTAATGTGCATTAAATTTCGATTTTACTGTACAAAGCAGAATTGTCAATATTATAAACCAATTGATTATGCAGTCAGAAGTGTATTTCACCATTTTCATATAATATCCTGCTGTATTCTAATTCATTTTTTTGAAAATGCATTTCAATTGCATTATTTTGAGACAAAAATATCTTGATTTTTAACATTCTTATGTGCATTAAATTAACATATCATCCTGGAATGTAGACTTGTCATTATTATATGCAAATATATTATACATTCAAAAGTGTATTTCACCATTTTCATATAATATTTTGCTGGATTCTAAATCATCTTTCGAAAATGTATTTCAATTGCATTATTTTGAGACTGTAAAATATCCTGTTTTTTTACATTCTAATGTGCATTAAATTTCGATTTTACTGTACAAAGCAGAATTGTCAATATTATAAACCAATTGATTACGCAGTCAGAAGTGTATTTCACCATTTTCATATAATATCTTGCTGGATTCTAAATCATCTTTCGAAAATGTATTTCAATTGCATTATTTTGAGACTGTAAAATATCCTGTTTTTTTACATTCTAATGTGCATTAAATTTAGATTTTACTCTACAAAGCAGAATTGTCATATTATATGCAAATATATTATACATTCAAAAGTGTATTTCACCATTTTCATATAATATCTTGCTGGATTCTAAATCATCTTTCGAAAATGTATTTCAATTGCATTATTTTGAGACAAAAATATCTTGTTTTTTAACATTCTAATGTGCGTTAAATTTAGATTTTACTCTACAAAGTAGAATAATCGTTATTATAAGCAAATTGATTATGCAGTCAGAAGTGTATTTCACCATTTTCATATAATATCCTGCTGTATTCTAATTCATTTTTTTGAAAATGCATTTCAATTGCATTATTTTGAGACTGTAAAATATCCTGTTTTTTTACATTCTAATGTGCATTAAATTTCGATTTTACTGTACAAAGCAGAATTGTCATTATTATAAGCAAATTGATTATGCACTCAGAAGTGTATTTCACCATTTTCATATAATATCTTGCTGGATTCTAAATCATCTTTCGAAAATGTATTTCAATTGCATTATTTTGAGACTGTAAAATATCCTGTTTTTTTACATTCTAATGTGCATTAAATTTCGATTTTACTGTACAAAGCAGAATTGTCAATATTATAAACCAATTGATTACGCAGTCAGAAGTGTATTTCACCATTTTCATATAAAATCCTGCTGTATTCTAATTCATTTTCTTGAAAATGCATTTCAATTGCATTATTTTGAGACAAAAATATCTTGATTTTTAACATTCTTATGTGCATTAAATTAACATATCATCCTGGAATGTAGAATTGTCATTATTATATCCAAATAGATTATACATTCAAAAGTGTATTTCACAATTTTCATATAATATCTTGCTGGATTCTAAATCATCTTTCGAAAATGTATTTCAATTGCATTATTTTGAGACTGTAAAATATCCTGTTTTTTTACATTCTAATGTGCATTAAATTTCGATTTTACTGTACAAAGCAGAATTGTCATTATTATAAGCAAATTGATTATGCACTCAGAAGTGTATTTCACCATTTTCATATAATATCTTGCTGGATTCTAAATCATCTTTCGAAAATGTATTTCAATTGCATTATTTTGAGACAAAAATATCTTGTTTTTTAAGATTCTAATGTGCGTTAAATTTAGATTTTACTCTACAAAGTAGAATAATCGTTATTATAAGCAAATTTATTATGCAGTCAGAAGTGTGTTTCACCATTTTCATATAATATCCTGCTGGATTCTAATACATCATTTCGAAAATGTATTTCAATTGCATTATTTTAAGATTAAATATCTTGTTTTTTTACATTATAATATGCAATAAATTAATATTTCATCCTGGAATGTTTTAACATTCTAATGTGCATTAAATTTCGATTTTACTGTACAAAGCAGAATTGTCATTATTATAAGCAAATTTATTATGCAGTCAGAAGTGTGTTTCACCATTTTCATATAATATCCTGCTGGATTCTAAATCATCTTTTCGAAAATGCATTTCAATTGCATTATTTTGAGACAAATATATCCTGTTTTTTAACATTCTAATGTGCATTAAATTTCGATTTTACTGTACAAAGCAGAATTGTCATTATTATAAGCAAATTTATTATGCAGTCAGAAGTGTATTTCACCATTTTCATATAATATCTTGCTGGATTCTAAATCATCTTTCGAAAATGTATTTCAATTGCATTATTTTGAGACAAAATATCCTGTTTTTTAACATTCTAATGTGCATTAAATTTCGATTTTACTGTACAAAGCAGAATTGTCATTATTATAAGCAAATTTATTATGCAGTCAGAAGTGTGTTTCACCATTTTCATATAATATCCTGCTGGATTCTAAATCATCTTTTCGAAAATGCATTTCAATTGCATTATTTTGAGACAAATATATCTTGTTTTTTAACATTCTAATGTGCATTAAATTTCGATTTTACTGTACAAAGCACAATTGTCAATATTATAAACAAATTAATTAAGCAGTCAGAAGAGTTATTTCACCATTTTCATATAATATCTTGCTGGATTCTAAATCATCTTTCGAAAATGTATTTAAATTGCATTATTTTGAGACAAAAATATCTTGTTTTTTAACATTCTAATGTGCGTTAAATTTAGATTTTATTCTACAAAGCAGAATTGTCATTATTATAAGCAAATTGTTTATACAGTTAGACGTGTATGTCACCATTTTCATATAATATCCTGCTGGATTCTAATTCATTTTTTTCGAAAATGCATTTCAATTGCATTATTTTACACAAAAATATCTTGTTTTTTAACATTCTAATGTACGTTAAATTTAGATTTTAATCTGCAAAGTTAAATTCTCATTATTATATGCTAATATATTATACATTCAATAGAGTATTTCACCATTTTCATATAATATCCTGCTGGATCCTAAATTATCTTATCGAAAATGTATTTCAATTGCATAATTTTGAGACAAATATATCTTGTTTTTTAACATTCTAATGTACGTTAAATTTAGATTTTACTCTACAAAGTAGAATTGTCATTATTATAAGCAAATTGTTTATACAGTCAGAAGTGTATGTCACCATTTTCATATAATATCCTGCTGCATTCTAATTCATTTTTTTCGAAAATGCATTTCAATTGCATTATTTTACACAAAAATATCTTGTTTTTTAACATTCTAATGTACGTTAAATTTAGATTTTAATCTGCAAAGTTAAATTCTCATTAGTATATGCAAATATATTATGCCGTCAGAAGTGTATTTCACCATTTTCATATAATATCCTGCTGGATTCTAATTCATCTTTTCGAAAATGTATTTCAATTGCATTATTTTGAGACAAAAATATCTTGTTTTTTTACATTCTAATGTGCGTTAAATTCCTATTTTACTCTACAAAGCAGAATTGTCATTATTATAAGCAAATTGTTTATACAGTCAGAAGTGTATGTCACCATTTTCATATAATATCCTGCTGCATTCTAATTCATTTTTTTCGAAAATGCATTTCAATTGCATTATTTTACACAAAAATATCTTGTTTTTTAACATTCTAATGTACGTTAAATTTAGATTTTAATCTGCAAAGTTAAATTCTCATTAGTATATGCAAATATATTATGCCGTCAGAAGTGTATTTCACCATTTTCATATAATATCCTGCTGGATTCTAATTCATCTTTTCGAAAATGTATTTCAATTGCATTATTTTGAGACAAATATATCTTGTTTTTTAACATTCTAATGTACGTTAAATTTAGATTTTACTCTACAAAGTAGAATATTCGTTATTATAAGCAAATTTATTATGCCGTCAGAAGTGTATGTCACCATTTTCATATAATATCCTGCTGGATTCTAATTCATCTTTTCGAAAATGTATTTCAATTGCATTATTTTGAGACAAATATATCTTGTTTTTTAACATTCTAATGTGCATTAAATTTAGATTTTAATCTGCAAAGTTGAATTCTCATTATTATATGCAATATATTATGCAGTCAGAAGTGTATTTCACCATTTTCATATAATATCCTGCTGGATTCTAATTCATTTTTTTCGAAAATGCATTTCAATTGCATTATTTTGAGACAAAAATATCTTGATTTTTAACATTCTTATGTGCATTAAATTAACATATCATCCTGGAATGTAGACTTGTCATTATTATATGCAAATATATTATACATTCAAAAGTGTATTACACCATATTCATATAATATCCTGCTGGATTCTAAATCATCTTTTCGAAAATGTATTTCAATTGCATTATTTTGAGACAAATATATCTTGTTTTTTAACATTCTAATGTGCGTTAAATTTAGATTTTACTCTACAAAGTAGAATTCGTCAATATTATAAGCAAATTATTATGCAGTCAGAAGTGTATTTCACCATTTTCATATAATATCCTGCTGGATTCTAAATCATCTTTCGAAAATGTATTTCAATTGCATTATTTTGAGACAAATATATCCTGTTTTGTTACATTCTAATGTGCGTTAAATTTCGACTTTACTCTACAAAGCAGAATTGTCAATATTATAAGCAAATTGATTATGCAGTCAGAAGTGTATTTCACCATTTTTATATAATATCCTGCTGGATTCTAAATCGTCGTTCGAAAATGTATTTCAATTGCATTATTATGAGACTGTAAAATATCCTGTTTTTTTACATTCTAATGTGCGTTAAATTTCGATTTTACTCTACAAAGTAGAATTGTCAATATTATAAACAAATTGATTATGCAGTCAGAAGTGTATTTCACCATTTTTATATAATATCCTGCTGGATTCTAAATCGTCGTTCGAAAATGTATTTCAATTGCATTTTTTTGAGACTGTAAAATATCCTGTTTTTTTACATTCTAATGTGCGTTAAATTTCGATTTTACTCTACAAAGTAGAATTGTCAATATTATAAACAAATTGATTATGCAGTCAGAAGTGTATTTCACCATATTCATATAATATCTTGCTGGATTCTAAATCATCTTTCGAAAATGTATTTCAATTGCATTATTTTGAGACAAATATATCCTGTTTTGTTACATTCTAATGTGCGTTAAATTTCGACTTTACTCTACAAAGCAGAATTGTCAATATTATAAGCAAATTGATTATGCAGTCAGAAGTGTATTTCACCATATTCATATAATATCTTGCTGGATTCTAAATCATCTTTCGAAAATGTATTTCAATTGCATTATTTTGAGACAAATATATCCTGTTTTGTTACATTCTAATGTGCGTTAAATTTCGACTTTACTCTACAAAGCAGAATTGTCAATATTATAAGCAAATTGATTATGCAGTCAGAAGTGTATTTCACCATATTCATATAATATCTTGCTGGATTCTAAATCATCTTTCGAAAATGTATTTCAATTGCATTATTTTGAGACAAATATATCCTGTTTTGTTACATTCTAATGTGCGTTAAATTTCGACTTTACTCTACAAAGCAGAATTGTCAATATTATAAGCAAATTGATTATGCAGTCAGAAGTGTATTTCACCATTTTTATATAATATCCTGCTGGATTCTAAATCGTCGTTCGAAAATGTATTTCAATTGCATTATTATGAGACTGTAAAATATCCTCTTTTTTTACTTTCTAATGTGCGTTAAATTTCAATTTTACTCTACAAAGAAGAATTGTCAATATTATAAACAAATTGATTATGCAGTCAGAAGTGTATTTCACCATTTTCATATAATATCCTACTGTATTCTAATTCATTTTTTTGAAAATGCATTTCAATTGCATTATTTTGAGACAAAAATATCTTGATTTTTAACATTCTTATGTGCATTAAATTAACATATCATCCTGGAATGTAGACTTGTCATTATTATATGCAAATATATTATACATTCAAAAGTGTATTACACCATATTCATATAATATCCTGCTGGATTCTAAATCATCTTTTCGAAAATGCATTTCAATTGCATTATTTTGAGACAAATATATCCTGTTTTTTAACATTCTAATGTGCATTAAATTTCGATTTTACAGTACAAAGCACAATTGTCAATATTATAAACAAATTAATTAAGCAGTCAGAAGAGTTATTTCACCATTTTCATAAAATATCTTGCTGGATTCTAAATCATCTTTCGAAAATGTATTTAAATTGCATTATTTTGAGACAAAAATATCTTGTTTTTTAACATTCTAATGTGCATTAAATTTCGATTTTACTGTACAAAGCAGAATTGTCATTATTATAAGCAAATTGATTATGCAGTCAGAAGTGTATTTCACCATTTTCATATAATATCCTGCTGGATTCTAATTCATCTTTTCGAAAATGTATTTCAATTGCATTATTTTGAGACTGTAAAATATCCTGTTTTTTTACATTCTAATGTGCGTTAAATTTCGAATTTACTCTACAAAGCAGAATTGTCATTATTATAAGCAATTTGATTATGCAGTCAGAAGTGTATTTCACAATTTTCATATAATATCTTGCTGGATTCTAAATCATCTTTCGAAAATGTATTTCAATTGCATTTTTTTGAGACTGCAAAATATCCTGTTTTTTTACATTCTAATGTGCGTTAAATTTCGAATTTACTCTACAAAGCAGAATTGTCATTATTATAAGCAATTTGATCATGCAGTCAGAAGTGTATTTCACAATTTTCATATAATATCTTGCTGGATTCTAAATCATCTTTGGAAAATGTATTTCAATTGCATTTTTTTGAGACTGCAAAATATCCTGTTTTTTTACATTCTAATGTGCGTTAAATTTCGATTTTACTCTACTAAGTAGAATTGTCAATATTATAAACAAATTGATGATGCAGTCCGAAGTGTATTTCACCATTTTCATATAATATCCTACTGTATTCTAATTCATTTTTTTGAAAATGCATTTCAATTGCATTATTTTGAGACAAAAATATCTTGATTTTTAACATACTTATGTGCATTAAATTAACATATCAGCCTGGAATGTAGACTTGTCATTATTATATCCAAATATATTATACATTCAAAAGTGTATTTCACCATTTTCATATAATATCCTGCTGGATTCTAATTCATTTTTTCGAAAATGCATTTCAATTGCATTATTTTGAGACAAAAATATCTTGATTTTTAACATTCTTATGTGCATTAAATTAACATATCATCCAGGAATGTAGACTTGTCATTATTATATGTAAATAAATTATACATTCAAAAATGTATTTCACCATTTTCATATAATATCTTGCTGGATTCTAAATCACCTTTCGAAAATGTATTTCAATTGAATTTTTATGAGACTGTAAAAAATCCTGTTTTTTTACATTCTAATGTGCGTTAAATTTCGATTTTACTCTACAAATTAGAAATGTCAATATTATAAACAAATTGATTATGCAGTCAGAAGTGTATTTCACCATTTTCATATAATATCCTGCTGGATTCTAAATCGTCGTTCGAAAATGTATTTCAATTGCATTATTATGAGACTGTAAAATATCCTGTTTTTGTACATTCTAATGTGCGTTAAATTTCGAATTTACTCTACAAAGCAGAATTGTCATTATTATAAGCAATTTGATTATGCAGTCAGAAGTGTATTTCACCATTTTCATATAATATCTTGCTGGATTCTAAATCATCTTTCGAAAATGTATTTCAATTGCATTTTTTTGAGACTGTAAAAATATCCTGTTTTTTTACATTCTAATGTGCGTTAAATTTCGATTTTACTCTACAAAGCAGAATTGTCATTATTATAAGCAAATTGATTATGCACTCAGAAGTGTATTTCACCATTTTCATATAATATCCTTGCTGGATTCTAAATCATCTTTCGAAAATGTATTTCAATTGCATTATTTTGAGACAAAAATATCTTGTTTTTTAACATTCTAATGTGCGTTAAATTTAGATTTTACTCTACAAAGTAGAATAATCGTTATTATAAGCAAATTTAATATGCAGTCAGAAGTGTGTTTCACCATTTTCATATAATATCCTGCTGGATTCTAATTCATTTTTTTCGAAAATGCATTTCAATTGCATTATTTTGAGACATAAATATCTTGATTTTTAACATTCTTATGTGCATTAAATTTCGATTTTACTGTACAAAGCAGAATTGTCATTATTATAAGCAAATTGATTATGCAGTCAGAAGTGTATTTCACCATTTTCATATAATATCCTGCTGGATTCTAATTCATCTTTTCGAAAATGTATTTCAATTGCATTATTTTGAGACAAATATATCTTGTTTTTTAACATTCTAATGTGCATTAAATTTCGATTTTAAATTGTCATATTATAAGCAAATTGCATTATTTCACCATTTTCATATAATATCTTGCTGGATTCTAAATCATCTTTCGAAAATGTAGCATTATTTTGAGACAAAAATATCTTGTTTTTTAACATTCTAATGTGTTAAATTTCGATTTTACTCTACAAAGTAGAATTGTCATTATTATAAGCAATTTATTATGCAGTCAGAAGTGTATTTCACCATTTTCATATAATATCCTGCTGGATTCTAATTCATCTTTTCGAAAATGTATTTCACTTGCATTATTTTGAGACAAATATATCTTGTATTTTAACATTCTAATGTGCATTAAATTTAGATTTTACTATACAAATTTGAATTCTCATTATTATATGCAAATATATTATACATTCAAAAGTGTATTTCAACTTTTTCATATAATATCCTGCTGGATTCTAAAGAATATTTTTGAAAATGTATTTCAATTGCATTATTTTGAGACTGTAAAATATCCTGTTTTTTTACATTCTAATGTGCGTTAAATTTCGAATTTACTCTACAAAGCAGAATTGTCATTATTATAAGCAATTTGATTATGCAGTCAGAAGTGTATTTCACAATTTTCATATAATATCTTGCTGGATTCTAAATCATCTTTCGAAAATGTATTTCAATTGCATTTTTTTGAGACTGCAAAATATCCTGTTTTTTTACATTCTAATGTGCGTTAAATTTCGAATTTACTCTACAAAGCAGAATTGTCATTATTATAAGCAATTTGATCATGCAGTCAGAAGTGTATTTCACAATTTTCATATAATATCTTGCTGGATTCTAAATCATCTTTCGAAAATATATTTCAATTGCATTTTTTTGAGACTGCAAAATATCCTGTTTTTTTACATTCTAATGTGCGTTAAATTTCGATTTTACTCTACTAAGTAGAATTGTCAATATTATAAACAAATTGATGATGCAGTCCGAAGTGTATTTCACCATTTTCATATAATATCCTACTGTATTCTAATTCATTTTTTTGAAAATGCATTTCAATTGCATTATTTTGAGACAAAAATATCTTGATTTTTAACATTCTTATGTGCATTAAATTAACATATCAGCCTGGAATGTAGACTTGTCATTATTATATCCAAATATATTATACATTCAAACGTGTATTTCACCATTTTCATATAATATCTTGCTGGATTCTAAATCATCTTTCGAAAATGTATTTCAATTGAATTTTTTTGAGACTGTAAAAAATCCTGTTTTTTTACATTCTAATGTGCGTTAAATTTCGATTTTACTCTACAAAGTAGAAATGTCAATATTATAAACAAATTGATTATGCAGTCAGAAGTGTATTTCACCATTTTCATATAATATCCTGCTGGATTCTAAATCGTCGTTCGAAAATGTATTTCAATTGCATTATTATGAGACTGTAAAATATCCTGTTTTTGTACATTCTAATGTGCGTTAAATTTCGAATTTACTCTACAAAGCAGAATTGTCATTATTATAAGCAATTTTATTATGCAGTCAGAAGTGTATTTCACAATTTTCATATAATATCCTGCTGGATTCTAAAGAATCTTCTTGAAAATGTATTTCAATTGCATTATTTTGAGACTGTAAAATATCCTGCTTTTTACATTCTAATGTGCGTTAAATTTCGAATTTACTTAACAAAGCAGAATTGTCATTATTATAAGCAATTTGATTATGCAGTCAGAAGTGTATTTCACCATTTTCATATAATATCTTGCTGGATTCTAATCATCTTTCGAAAATGTATTTCAATTGCATTACTTTGAGACTGTAAAATAGCCTGTTTTTTTACATTCTAATGTGCGTTAAATTTCGAATTTACTCTACAAAGCAGAATTGTCATTATTATAATCAAATTAATTATGCAGTCAGACGTGTATTTCAACATTTTCATATAATATCCTGCTGGATTCTAAAGAATCTTCTTGAAAATGTATTTCAATTGCATTATTTTGAGACTGTAAAATATCCTGCTTTTTACATTCTAATGTGCGTTAAATTTCGAATTTACTTTACAAAGCAGAATTGTCATTATTATAAGCAATTTGATTATGCAGTCAGAAGTGTATTTCACAATTTTCATTTAATATCTTGCTGGATTCTAAATCATCTTTCGAAAATGAATTTCAATTGCATTTTTTTGAGACTGCAAAATATCCTGTTTTTTTACATTCTAATGTGCGTTAAATTTCGATTTTACTCTACAAAGTAGAATTGTCAATATTATAAACAAATTGATGATGCAGTCAGAAGTGTATTTCACCATTTTCATATAATATCCTGCTGTATTCTAAATCATCTTTTCGAAAATGTATTTCAATTGCATTATTTTGAGACTGTAAAATATCTTGTTTTTTAACATTCTAATGTGCATTAAATTTTGATTTTACTGTTCAAAGCAGAATTGTCAATATTATAAACAAATTGATTATGCAGTCCGAAGTGTATTTCACCATTTTCATATAATATCCTACTGTATTCTAATTCATTTTTTTGAAAATGCATTTCAATTGCATTATTTTGAGACAAAAATATCTTGATTTTTAACATTCTTATGTGCATTAAATTAACATATCAGCCTGGAATGTAGATTTGTCATTATTATATCCAAATATATTATACATTCAAAAGTGTATTTCACCATTTTCATATAATATCCTGCTGGATTCTAATTCATTTTTTCGAAAATGCATTTCAATTGCATTATTTTGAGACAAAAATATCTTGATTTTTAACATTCTTATGTGCATTAAATTAACATATCATCCAGGAATGTAGACTTGTCATTATTATATGTAAATAAATTATACATTCAAAAGTGTATTTCACCATTTTCATATAATATCTTGCTGGATTCTAAATCATCTTTCGAAAATGTATTTCAATTGCATTTTTTTGAGACTGTAAAAAATCCTGTTTTTTTACATTCTAATGTGCGTTAAATTTCGATTTTACTCTACAAAGTAGAATTGTCAATATTATAAACAAATTGATTATGCAGTCAGAAGTGTATTTCACCATTTTCATATAATATCCTGCTGGATTCTAAATCATCTTTCGAAAATGTATTTCAATTGCATTTTTTTGAGACTGTAAAATATCCTGTTTTTTTACATTCTAATGTGCGTTAAATTTCGATTTTACTGTACAAAGCAGAATTTTCATTATTATATCCAAATATATTATACATTCAAAAGTGTATTTCACCATTTTCATATAATATCCTGCTGGATTCTAATTCATTTTTTCGAAAATGCATTTCAATTGCATTATTTTGAGACAAAAATATCTTGATTTTTAACATACTTATGTGCATTAAATTAACATATCATCCAGGAATGTAGACTTGTCATTATTATATGTAAATAAATTATACATTCAAAAGTGTATTTCACCATTTTCATATAATATCTTGCTGGATTCTAAATCATCTTTCGAAAATGTATTTCAATTGCATTTTTTTGAGACTGTAAAAAATCCTGTTTTTTTACATTCTAATGTGCGTTAAATTTCGATTTTACTCTACAAAGTAGAATTGTCAATATTATAAACAAATTGATTATGCAGTCAGAAGTGTATTTCACCATTTTCATATAATATCCTGCTGGATTCTAATTCATCATTTCGAAAATGCATTCCAATTGCATTATTTTGAGACAAAAATATCTTGATTTTTAACATACTAATGTGCATTAAATTTAGATTTTACTCTACAAAGTTGAATTCTCATTATTATATGCAAATATATTATACATTCAAAAGTATATTTCACCATTTTCATATAATATCTTGCTGGATTCTAATCATCTTTCGAAAATGTATTTCAATTGCATTATTTTGAGACTGTAAAATATCCTGTTTTTTTACATTCTAATGTGCGTTAAATTTCGAATTTACTCTACAAAGCAGAATTGTCATTATTATAAGCAAATTGATTATGCAGTCAGAAGTGTATTTCACCATATTCATATAATATCTTGCGGAATTCTAAATCATCTTTCGAAAATGTATTTCAATTGCATTTTTTTGAGACTGTAAAATATCCTGTTTTTTTACATTCTAATGTGCGTTAAATTTCGATTTTACTCTACAATGTAGAATTGTCAATATTATAAACAAATTGATTATGCAGTCAGAAGTGTAATTCACCATTTAAATATAATATCCTACTGTATTCTAAATCATCTTTTCGAAAATGTATTTCAATTGCATTATTTTGAGACTGTAAAATATCTTGTTTTTTAACATTCTAATGTGCATTAAATTTTGATTTTACTGTACAAAGCAGAATTATCAATATTATAAACAAATTGATTATGCAGTCAGAAGTGTATTTCACCATTTTCATATAATATCCTACTGAATTCTAATTCATTTTTTTGAAAATGCATTTCAATTGCATTATTTTGAGACAAAAATATCTTGATCATTAACATTCTTATGTGCATTAAATTAACATATCAGCCTGGAATGTGTAATAGTCATTATTATATCCATATATATTATACATTCAAAAGTGTATTTCACGATTTTCATATAATATCCTGCTGGATTCTAAATCATCTTTTCGAAAATGTATTTCAAATGCATTATTTTGAGACAAATATATCTTGTTTTTTAACATTCTAATGTGCATTAAATTTAGATTTTACTCTACAAAGTTGAATTCTCATTATTATATGCAAATATATTATACATTCAAAAGTATATTTCACCATTTTCATATAATATCTTGCTGGATTCTAATCATCTTTTCGAAAATGTATTTCAAATGCATTATTTTGAGACAAATATATCTTGTTTTTTAACATTCTAATGTTCTTTAAATTTCGAATTTACTCTACAAAGCAGAATTGTCATTATTATAAGCAATTTGATTATGCAGTCCGAAGTGTAATTCACCATTTTCATATAATATCCTGCTGGATTCTAATTCATCATTTCGTAAATGCATTTCAATTGCATTTTTTTGAGACTGTAAAATATCCTGTTTTTTAACATTCTAATGTGCCTTAAATTTCGATTTTACTGTACAAAGCAGAATTGTCATTATTATAAGCAAGTTGATTATGCAGTCAGAAGTGTATTTCACCATTTTCATATAATATCCTGCTGGATTCTAAAGAATCTTTTCGAAAATGTATTTCAATTGCATTATTTTGAGACTGTAAAATATCCTGTTTTTTTACATTCTAATGTGCGTTAAATTTGGAATTTACTCTACAAAGCAGAATTGTCATTATTATAAGCAAATTGATTATGCAGTCAGAAGTGTATTTCACCATATTTATATAATATCTTGCTGGATTCTAAATCATCTTTCGAAAATGTATTTCAATTTCATTATTTTGAGACAAAAATATCTTGATTTTTAACATTCTTATGTGCATTAAATTAACATATCAGCCTGGAATGTAGACTTGTCATTATTATATCCAAATATATTATACATTCAAAAGTATATTTCACCATTTTCATATAATATCCTGCTGCGTTCTAATTCATTTTTTTCGAAAATGCATTTCAATTGCATTATTTCGAGACTAAAACATCTTGTTTTTTTACATTCTAAAGTGCATTCAATTAACATTTCAGCCTGAAATGTAGAATTGTCATTATTATATGCAAATATATTATACATTCTAAAGTGTTTTTCACCATTTTCATATAATATCCTGCTGGATTCTAATATATCTTTTCGAAAAAGCATTTCAATTGCATTATTTTGAGACAAAAATATCCTGTTTTTTTTCATTCTTAAGTGCATTAATTAACATTTTATCCTAGAATGTAGAATTTTTATTATTAAATGCGAATTTATTATATATTCAATAGAGTATTTCACCATTTTCATATAATATCCAGCTGGATTCTAAATCATCTTTCGAAAATGTATTTAAATTGCATTATTTTGAGACTGTAAAACATCCTGTTTTTTTACATTCTAATGTGCGTTAAATTCCTATTTTACTCTACAAAGCAGAATTTTCATTATTATAAGCAAATTGTTTATACAGTCAGAAGTGTATGTCACCATTTTCATATAATATCCTGCTGGTTTCTAATTCATTTTTTTCGAAAATGCAATTCAATTGCATTATTTTTAGACTAAAATATCCTGTTTTTTTACATTCTAATGTGCATTTAATTAACATATCATCCTGAAATGTAGACTTGTCATTATTATATGCAAATATATTATACATTCAAAAGTGTATTACACCATATTCATATAATATCCTGCTGGATTCTAAATCATCTTTTCGAAAATGTATTTCAATTGCATTATTTTGAGACAAATATATCTTGTTTTTTAACATTCTAATGTGCATTAAATTTAGTTTTTATTATACAAATTTGAATTCTCATTATTATATGCAAATATATTATACATTCAGAAGTGTATTTCACCATTTTCATATAATATCCAGCTGGATTCTAAATCATCTTTCGAAAATGTATTTAAATTGCATTATTTTGAGACTGTAAAACATCCTGTTTTTTTACATTCTAATGTGCGTTAAATTTCGAATTTACTCTACAAAGCAGAATTGTCATTATTATAAGCAAATTGATTATGCAGTCAGAAGTGTATTTCACCATATTCATATAATATCTTGCGGAATTCTAAATCATCTTTCGAAAATGTATTTCAATTGCATTTTTTTGAGACTGTAAAATATCCTGTTTTTTTACATTCTAATGTGCGTTAAATTTCGATTTTACTCTACAATGTAGAATTGTCAATATTATAAACAAATTGATTATGCAGTCAGAAGTGTAATTCACCATTTAAATATAATATCCTACTGTATTCTAAATCATCTTTTCGAAAATGTATTTCAATTGCATTATTTTGAGACTGTAAAATATCTTGTTTTTTAACATTCTAATGTGCATTAAATTTTGATTTTACTGTACAAAGCAGAATTATCAATATTATAAACAAATTGATTATGCAGTCAGAAGTGTATTTCACCATTTTCATATAGTATCCTACTGAATTCTAATTCATTTTTTTGAAAATGCATTTCAATTGCATTATTTTGAGACAAAAATATCTTGATCATTAACATTCTTATGTGCATTAAATTAACATATCAGCCTGGAATGTGTAATTGTCATTATTATATCCATATATATTATACATTCAAAAGTGTATTTCACCATTTTCATATAATATCCTGCTGGATTCTAAATCATCTTTTCGAAAATGTATTTCAAATGCATTATTTTGAGACAAATATATCTTGTTTTTTAACATTCTAATGTGCATTAAATTTAGATTTTACTCTACAAAGTTGAATTCTCATTATTATATGCAAATATATTATACATTCAAAAGTATATTTCACCATTTTCATATAATATCTTGCTGGATTCTAATCATCTTTTCGAAAATGTATTTCAAATGCATTATTTTGAGACAAATATATCTTGTTTTTTAACATTCTAATGTTCTTTAAATTTCGAATTTACTCTACAAAGCAGAATTGTCATTATTATAAGCAATTTGATTATGCAGTCCGAAGTGTAATTCACCATTTTCATATAATATCCTGCTGGATTCTAATTCATCATTTCGTAAATGCATTTCAATTGCATTTTTTTGAGACTGTAAAATATCCTGTTTTTTAACATTCTAATGTGCCTTAAATTTCGATTTTACTGTACAAAGCAGAATTGTCATTATTATAAGCAAGTTGATTATGCAGTCAGAAGTGTATTTCACCATTTTCATATAATATCCTGCTGGATTCTAAAGAATCTTTTCGAAAATGTATTTCAATTGCATTATTTTGAGACTGTAAAATATCCTGTTTTTTTACATTCTAATGTGCGTTAAATTTGGAATTTACTCTACAAAGCAGAATTGTCATTATTATAAGCAAATTGATTATGCAGTCAGAAGTGTATTTCACCATATTTATATAATATCTTGCTGGATTCTAAATCATCTTTCGAAAATGTATTTCAATTTCATTATTTTGAGACAAAAATATCTTGATTTTTAACATTCTTATGTGCATTAAATTAACATATCAGCCTGGAATGTAGACTTGTCATTATTATATCCAAATATATTATACATTCAAAAGTATATTTCACCATTTTCATATAATATCCTGCTGCGTTCTAATTCATTTTTTTCGAAAATGCATTTCAATTGCATTATTTCGAGACTAAAACATCTTGTTTTTTTACATTCTAAAGTGCATTCAATTAACATTTCAGCCTGAAATGTAGAATTGTCATTATTATATGCAAATATATTATACATTCTAAAGTGTTTTTCACCATTTTCATATAATATCCTGCTGGATTCTAATATATCTTTTCGAAAAAGCATTTCAATTGCATTATTTTGAGACAAAAATATCCTGTTTTTTTTCATTCTTAAGTGCATTAATTAACATTTTATCCTAGAATGTAGAATTTTTATTATTAAATGCGAATTTATTATATATTCAATAGAGTATTTCACCATTTTCATATAATATCCAGCTGGATTCTAAATCATCTTTCGAAAATGTATTTAAATTGCATTATTTTGAGACTGTAAAACATCCTGTTTTTTTACATTCTAATGTGCGTTAAATTCCTATTTTACTCTACAAAGCAGAATTTTCATTATTATAAGCAAATTGTTTATACAGTCAGAAGTGTATGTCACCATTTTCATATAATATCCTGCTGGTTTCTAATTCATTTTTTTCGAAAATGCAATTCAATTGCATTATTTTTAGACTAAAATATCCTGTTTTTTTACATTCTAATGTGCATTTAATTAACATATCATCCTGAAATGTAGACTTGTCATTATTATATGCAAATATATTATACATTCAAAAGTGTATTACACCATATTCATATAATATCCTGCTGGATTCTAAATCATCTTTTCGAAAATGTATTTCAATTGCATTATTTTGAGACAAATATATCTTGTTTTTTAACATTCTAATGTGCATTAAATTTAGTTTTTATTATACAAATTTGAATTCTCATTATTATATGCAAATATATTATACATTCAGAAGTGTATTTCACCATTTTCATATAATATCCAGCTGGATTCTAAATCATCTTTCGAAAATGTATTTAAATTGCATTATTTTGAGACTGTAAAACATCCTGTTTTTTTACATTCTAATGTGCGTTAAATTTCGAATTTACTCTACAAAGCAGAATTGTCATTATTATAAGCAAATTGATTATGCAGTCAGAAGTGTATTTCACCATATTCATATAATATCTTGCGGAATTCTAAATCATCTTTCGAAAATGTATTTCAATTGCATTTTTTTGAGACTGCAAAATATCCTGTTTTTTTACATTCTAATGTGCGTTAAATTTCGATTTTACTCTACAATGTAGAATTGTCAATATTATAAACAAATTGATTATGCAGTCAGAAGTGTAATTCACCATTTAAATATAATATCCTACTGTATTCTAAATCATCTTTTCGAAAATGTATTTCAATTGCATTATTTTGAGACTGTAAAATATCTTGTTTTTTAACATTCTAATGTGCATTAAATTTTGATTTTACTGTACAAAGCAGAATTATCAATATTATAAACAAATTGATTATGCAGTCAGAAGTGTATTTCACCATTTTCATATAGTATCCTACTGAATTCTAATTCATTTTTTTGAAAATGCATTTCAATTGCATTATTTTGAGACAAAAATATCTTGATCATTAACATTCTTATGTGCATTAAATTAACATATCAGCCTGGAATGTGTAATTGTCATTATTATATCCATATATATTATACATTCAAAAGTGTATTTCACCATTTTCATATAATATCCTGCTGGATTCTAAATCATCTTTTCGAAAATGTATTTCAAATGCATTATTTTGAGACAAATATATCTTGTTTTTTAACATTCTAATGTGCATTAAATTTAGATTTTACTCTACAAAGTTGAATTCTCATTATTATATGCAAATATATTATACATTCAAAAGTATATTTCACCATTTTCATATAATATCTTGCTGGATTCTAATCATCTTTTCGAAAATGTATTTCAAATGCATTATTTTGAGACAAATATATCTTGTTTTTTAACATTCTAATGTTCTTTAAATTTCGAATTTACTCTACAAAGCAGAATTGTCATTATTATAAGCAATTTGATTATGCAGTCCGAAGTGTAATTCACCATTTTCATATAATATCCTGCTGGATTCTAATTCATCATTTCGAAAATGCATTTCAATTTCATTATTTTGAGACTGTAAAATATCCTGTTTTTTTACATTCTAATGTGCATTTAATTAACATATCATCCTGGAATGTAGACTTGTCATTATTATATGCAAATATATTATACATTCAAAAGTGTATTACACCATATTCATATAATATCCTGCTGGATTCTAAATCATCTTTTCGAAAATGTATTTCAATTGCATTATTTTGAGACAAATATATCTTGTTTTTTAACATTCTAATGTGCATTAAATTTAGTTTTTATTATACAAATTTGAATTCTCATTATTATATGCAAATATATTATACATTCAGAAGTGTATTTCACCATTTTCATATAATATCCTGCTGGATTCTAATTCATCATTTCGAAAATGCATTTCAATTGCATTTTTTTGAGACTGTAAAATATCCTGTTTTGTAACATTCTAATGTGCCTTAAATTTCGATTTTACTGTACAAAGCAGAATTGTCATTATTATAAGCAAGTTGATTATGCAGTCAGAAGTGTATTTCACCATTTTCATATAATATCCTGCTGGATTCTAAAGAATCTTTTCGAAAATGTATTTCAATTGCATTATTTTGAGACTGTAAAATATCCTGTTTTTTTACATTCTAATGTGCGTTAAATTTGGAATTTACTCTACAAAGCAGAATTGTCATTATTATAAGCAAATTGATTATGCAGTCAGAAGTGTATTTCACCATATTTATATAATATCTTGCTGGATTCTAAATCATCTTTCGAAAATGTATTTCAATTTCATTATTTTGAGACAAAAATATCTTGATTTTTAACATTCTTATGTGCATTAAATTAACATATCAGCCTGGAATGTAGACTTGTCATTATTATATCCAAATATATTATACATTCAAAAGTATATTTCACCATTTTCATATAATATCCTGCTGCGTTCTAATTCATTTTTTTCGAAAATGCATTTCAATTGCATTATTTCGAGACTAAAACATCTTGTTTTTTTACATTCTAAAGTGCATTCAATTAACATTTCAGCCTGAAATGTAGAATTGTCATTATTATATGCAAATATATTATACATTCTAAAGTGTTTTTCACCATTTTCATATAATATCCTGCTGGATTCTAATATATCTTTTCGAAAAAGCATTTCAATTGCATTATTTTGAGACAAAAATATCCTGTTTTTTTTCATTCTTAAGTGCATTAATTAACATTTTATCCTAGAATGTAGAATTTTTATTATTATATGCGAATTTATTATATATTCAATAGAGTATTTCACCATTTTCATATAATATCCAGCTGGATTCTAAATCATCTTTCGAAAATGTATTTAAATTGCATTATTTTGAGACTGTAAAACATCCTGTTTTTTTACATTCTAATGTGCGTTAAATTCCTATTTTACTCTACAAAGCAGAATTTTCATTATTATAAGCAAATTGTTTATACAGTCAGAAGTGTATGTCACCATTTTCATATAATATCCTGCTGGTTTCTAATTCATTTTTTTCGAAAATGCAATTCAATTGCATTATTTTTAGACTAAAATATCCTGTTTTTTTACATTCTAATGTGCATTTAATTAACATATCATCCTGAAATGTAGACTTGTCATTATTATATGCAAATATATTATACATTCAAAAGTGTATTACACCATATTCATATAATATCCTGCTGGATTCTAAATCATCTTTTCGAAAATGTATTTCAATTGCATTATTTTGAGACAAATATATCTTGTTTTTTAACATTCTAATGTGCATTAAATTTAGTTTTTATTATACAAATTTGAATTCTCATTATTATATGCAAATATATTATACATTCAGAAGTGTATTTCACCATTTTCATATAATATCCAGCTGGATTCTAAATCATCTTTCGAAAATGTATTTCAATTGCATTATTTTGAGACTGTAAAAGATCCTGTTTTTTTACATTCTAATGTGCGTTAAATTCCTATTTTACTCTACAAAGCAGAATTGTCATTATTATAAGCAAATTGTTTATACAGTCAGAAGTGTATGTCACCATTTTCATATAATATCCTGCTTGTTTCTAATTCATTTTTTTCGTAAATGCAATTCAATTGCATTATTTTTAGACTAAAATATCCTGTTTTTTTACATTCTAATGTGCATTTAATTATCATATCATCCTGGAATGTAGACTTGTCATTATTATATGCAAATATATTATACATTCAAAAGTGTATTACACCATATTCATATAATATCCTGCTGGATTCTAATTCATCATTTCGAAAATGCATTTCAATTGCATTTTTTTGAGACTGTAAAATATCCTGTTTTTTAACATTCTAATGTGCCTTAAATTTCGATTTTACTGTACAAAGCAGAATTGCCATTATTATAAGCAAGTTGATTATGCAGTCAGAAGTATATTTCACCATTTTCATATAATATCCTGCTGGATTCTAAAGAATCTTTTCGAAAATGTATTTCAATTGCATTATTTTGAGACTGTAAAATATCCTGTTTTTTTACATTCTAATGTGCGTTAAATTTGGAATTTACTCTACAAAGCAGAATTGTCATTATTATAAGCAAATTGATTATGCAGTCAGAAGTGTATTTCACCATATTCATATAATATCTTGCTGGATTCTAAATCATCTTTCGAAAATGTATTTCAATTGCATTTTTTTGAGACTGTAAAATATCCTGTTTTTTAACATTCTAATCTGCCTTAAATTTCGATTTTACTGTACAAAGCAGAATTGCCATTATTATAAGCAAGTTGATTATGCAGTCAGAAGTATATTTCACCATTTTCATATAATATCCTGCTGGATTCTAAAGAATCTTTTCGAAAATGTATTTCAATTGCATTATTTTGAGACTGTAAAATATCCTGTTTTTTTACATTCTAATGTGCGTTAAATTTGGAATTTACTCTACAAAGCAGAATTGTCATTATTATATGTAAATAAATTATACATTTAAAAGTGTATTTCACCATTTTCATATAATATCTTGCTGGATTCTAAATCATCTTTCGAAAATGTATTTCAATTGCATTTTTTTGAGACTGTAAAATATCCTGTTTTTTAACATTCTAATGTGCCTTAAATTTCGATTTTACTGTACAAAGCAGAATTGCCATTATTATAAGCAAGTTGATTATGCAGTCAGAAGTATATTTCACCATATTCATATAATATCTTGCTGGATTCTAAATCATCTTTCGAAAATGTATTTAAATTGCATTATTTTGAGACTGTAAAACATCCTGTTTTTTTACATTCTAATGTGCGTTAAATTCCTATTTTACTCTACAAAGCAGAATTGTCATTATTATAAGCAAATTGTTTATACAGTCAGAAGTGTATTTCACCAATTTCATATAATATCCTGCTGGATTCTAATTCATTTTTTTCGAAAATGCATTTCAATTGCATTATTTTGAGACAAAAATATCTTGATTTTTAACATTCTTATGTGCATTAAATTAACATATCATCCTGGAATGTAGACTTGTCATTATTATATGTAAATAAATTATACATTCAAAAGTGTATTTCACCATTTTCATATAATATCTTGCTGGATTCTAAATCATCTTTCGAAAATGTATTTCAATTGCGTTATTTTGAGACTGTAGAATATCCTGTTTTTTTACATTCTAATGTGCATTATTTAACATTTTATCCTAGAATGTAGAATTTTTATTATTATATGCAAATTTATTTTATATTCAATAGAATATTTCACTATTTTCATATAATATCCTGCTGGATTCTAAATCATCTTTTCGAAAATGGATTTTAATTGCATTATTTCGAGACTAAAATATCTTGATTTTTTACATTCTAATGTGCATTAAATTTAGATTTTAGTCTACAAAGTTGAATTCTCAATATTATATACAAATTTATATTATATTCAATAGAGTATTTCACCATTTTCATATAATATTTTGCTGGATTCTAAATCATCTTTCGAAAATGTATTTCAATTGCATTATTTTGAGACTGTAAAATATCCTGTTTTTTTACATTCTAATGTGCGTTAAATTTGGAATTTACTCTACAAAGCAGAATTGTCATTATTATAAGCAAATTGATTATGCAGTCAGAAGTGTCTTTCACCATATTCATATAATATCTTGCTGGATTCTAAATCATCTTTCGAAAATGTATTTCAATTGCATTTTTTTGAGACTGTAAAATATCCTGTTTTTTAACATTCTAATGTGCCTTAAATTTCGATTTTACTCTATAAAGCAGAATTGTCATTATTATAAGCAAATTGATTATGCAGTCAGAAGTGTATTTCACCAATTTCATATAATATCCTGCTGGATTCTAATTCATTTTTTTCGAAAATGCATTTCAATTGCATTATTTTGAGACAAAAATATCTTGATTTTTAACATTCTTATGTGCATTAAATTAACATATCATCCTGGAATGTAGAATTTTTATTATTATATCCAAATATATTATACATTCAAAAGTGTATTTCACCATTCTCATATAATATCCTGCTGGATTCTAATTCATTTTTTTCGAAAATGCATTTCAATTGCATTATTTCGAGACTAAAATATCTTGTTTTTTTACATTCTAATGTGCATTCAATTAACATTTCAGCCTGAAATGTAGAATTGTCATTATTATATGCAAATATATTATACATTCTAAAGTGTTTTTCACCATTTTCATATAATACCTGCTGGATTCTAATTCATCTTTTCGAAAATGGATTTTAATTGCATTATTTCGAGACTAAAATATCTTGATTTTTTACATTCTAATGTGCATTAAATTTAGATTTTAGTCTACAAAGTTGAATTCTCATTATTATATACAAATTTATATTATATTCAATAGAGTATTTCACCATTTTCATATAATATCCAGCTGGATTCTAAATCATCTTTCGAAAATATATTTAAATTGCATTATTTTGAGACTGTAAAACATCCTGTTTTTTTACATTCTAATGTGCGTTAAACTCCTATTTTACTCTACAAAGCAGAATTGTCATTATTATAAGCAAATTGTTTATACAGTCAGAAGTGTATGTCACCATTTTCATATAATATCCTGCTGGTTTCTAATTCATTTTTTTCGAAAATACAATTCAATTCAATTATTTTTAGACTAAAATATCCTGTTTTTTTACATTCTAATGTGCATTTAATTAACATATCATCCTGGAATGTAGACTTGTCATTATTATATGCATATATATTATACATTCAAAAGTGTATTCCACCATATTCATATAATATCCTGCTGGAATCTAAAGAATCTTTTCGAAAATGTATTTCAATTGCATTATTTTGAGACTGTAAAATATCCTGTTTTTTTACATTCTAATGTGCGTTAAATTTGGAATTTACTCTACAAAGCAGAATTGTCATTATTATAAGCAAATTGATTATGCAGTCAGAAGTGTATTTCACCATATTCATATAATATCTTGCTAGATTCTAAATCATCTTTCGAAAATGTATTTCAATTGCATTTTTTTGAGACTGTAAAATATCCTGTTTTTTAACATTCTAATGTGCCTTAAATTTCGATTTTACTGTACAAAGCAGAATTGCCATTATTATAAGCAAGTTGATTATGCAGTCAGAAGTATATTTCACCATATTCATATAATATCTTGCTGGATTCTAAATCATCTTTCGAAAATGTATTTAAATTGCATTATTTTGAGACAAAAATATCTTGATTTTTAACATTCTTATGTGCGTTAAATTCCTATTTTACTCTACAAAGCAGAATTGTCATTATTATAAGCAAATTGTTTATACAGTCAGAAGTGTATTTCACCAATTTCATATAATATCCTGCTGGATTCTAATTCATTTTTTTCGAAAATGCATTTCAATTGCATTATTTTGAGACAAAAATATCTTGATTTTTAACATTCTTATGTGCATTAAATTAACATATCATCCTGGAATGTAGACTTGTCATTATTATATGTAAATAAATTATACTTTCAAAAGTGTATTTCACCATTTTCATATAATATCTTGCTGGATTCTAAATCATCTTTCGAAAATGTATTTCAATTGCGTTATTTTGAGACTGTAGAATATCCTGTTTTTTTACATTCTAATGTGCATTATTTAACATTTTATCCTAGAATGTAGAATTTTTATTATTATATGCAAATTTATTTTATATTCAATAGAATATTTCACTATTTTCATATAATATCCTGCTGGATTCTAAATCATCTTTTCGAAAATGGATTTTAATTGCATTATTTCGAGACTAAAATATCTTGATTTTTTACATTCTAATGTGCATTAAATTTAGATTTTAGTCTACAAAGTTGAATTCTCAATATTATATACAAATTTATATTATATTCAATAGAGTATTTCACCATTTTCATATAATATTTTGCTGGATTCTAAATCATCTTTCGAAAATGTATTTCAATTGCATTATTTTGAGACTGTAAAATATCCTGTTTTTTTACATTCTAATGTGCGTTAAATTTGGAATTTACTCTACAAAGCAGAATTGTCATTATTATAAGCAAATTGATTATGCAGTCAGAAGTGTCTTTCACCATATTCATATAATATCTTGCTGGATTCTAAATCATCTTTCGAAAATGTATTTCAATTGCATTTTTTTGAGACTGTAAAATATCCTGTTTTTTAACATTCTAATGTGCCTTAAATTTCGATTTTACTCTATAAAGCAGAATTGTCATTATTATAAGCAAATTGATTATGCAGTCAGAAGTGTATTTCACCAATTTCATATAATATCCTGCTGGATTCTAATTCATTTTTTTCGAAAATGCATTTCAATTGCATTATTTTGAGACAAAAATATCTTGATTTTTAACATTCTTATGTGCATTAAATTAACATATCATCCTGGAATGTAGACTTGTCATTATTATATGTAAATAAATTATACATTCAAAAGTGTATTTCACCATTTTCATATAATATCTTGCTGGATTCTAAATCATCTTTAAAAAATGTATTTCAATTGCGTTATTTTGAGACTGTAAAATATCTTGATTTTTTACATTTTAATGTGCATTAAATTTAGATTTTAGTCTACAAAGTTGAATTCTCATTATTATATACAAATTTATATTATATTCAATAGAGTATTTCACCATTTTCATATAATATCTTGCTGGATTCTAAATCATCTTTCGAAAATGTATTTCAATTGCATTATTTTGAGACTGTAAAATATCCTGTTTTTTTACATTTTAATGTGCATTATTTAACATTTTATCCTAGAATGTAGAATTTTTATTATTATATCCAAATATATTATACATTCAAAAGTGTATTTCACCATTCTCATATAATATCCTGCTGGATTCTAATTCATTTTTTTTGAAAATGCATTTCAATTGCATTATTTCGAGACTAAAATATCTTGTTTTTTTACATTCTAATGTGCATTCAATTAACATTTCAGCCTGAAATGTAGAATTGTCATTATTATATGCAAATATATTATACATTCTAAAGTGTTTTTCACCATTTTCATATAATACCTGCTGGATTCTAATTCATCTTTTCGAAAATGGATTTTAATTGCATTATTTCGAGACTAAAATATCTTGATTTTTTACATTCTAATGTGCATTAAATTTAGATTTTAGTCTACAAAGTTGAATTCTCATTATTATATACAAATTTATATTATATTCAATAGAGTATTTCACCATTTTCATATAATATCCAGCTGAATTCTAAATCATCTTTCGAAAATATATTTAAATTGCATTATTTTGAGACTGTAAAACATCCTGTTTTTTTACATTCTAATGTGCGTTAAACTCCTATTTTACTCTACAAAGCAGAATTGTCATTATTATAAGCAAATTGTTTATACAGTCAGAAGTGTATGTCACCATTTTCATATAATATCCTGCTGGTTTCTAATTCATTTTTTTCGAAAATACAATTCAATTCAATTATTTTTAGACTAAAATATCCTGTTTTTTTACATTCTAATGTGCATTTAATTAACATATCATCCTGGAATGTAGACTTGTCATTATTATATGCATATATATTATACATTCAAAAGTGTATTCCACCATATTCATATAATATCCTGCTGGAATCTAAAGAATCTTTTCGAAAATGTATTTCAATTGCATTATTTTGAGACTGTAAAATATCCTGTTTTTTTACATTCTAATGTGCGTTAAATTTGGAATTTACTCTACAAAGCAGAATTGTCATTATTATAAGCAAATTGATTATGCAGTCAGAAGTGTATTTCACCATATTCATATAATATCTTGCTAGATTCTAAATCATCTTTCGAAAATGTATTTCAATTGCATTTTTTTGAGACTGTAAAATATCCTGTTTTTTAACATTCTAATGTGCCTTAAATTTCGATTTTACTGTACAAAGCAGAATTGCCATTATTATAAGCAAGTTGATTATGCAGTCAGAAGTATATTTCACCATATTCATATAATATCTTGCTGGATTCTAAATCATCTTTCGAAAATGTATTTAAATTGCATTATTTTGAGACAAAAATATCTTGATTTTTAACATTCTTATGTGCATTAAATTAACATATCATCCTGGAATGTAGACTTGTCATTATTATATGTAAATAAATTATACTTTCAAAAGTGTATTTCACCATTTTCATATAATATCTTGCTGGATTCTAAATCATCTTTCGAAAATGTATTTCAATTGCGTTATTTTGAGACTGTAGAATATCCTGTTTTTTTACATTCTAATGTGCATTATTTAACATTTTATCCTAGAATGTAGAATTTTTATTATTATATGCAAATTTATTTTATATTCAAAGTGTATTTCACCATTTTCATATAATATCCTGCTGGATTCTAATTCATCTTTTCGAAAATGGATTTTAATTGCATTATTTCGAGACTAAAATATCTTGATTTTTTACATTCTAATGTGCATTAAATTTAGATTTTAGTCTACAAAGTTGAATTCTCATTATTATATACAAATTTATATTATATTCAATAGAGTATTTCACCATTTTCATATAATATTTTGCTGGATTCTAAATCATCTTTCGAAAATGTATTTCAATTGCATTATTTTGAGACTGTAAAATATCCTGTTTTTTTACATTCTAATGTGCGTTAAATTTGGAATTTACTCTACAAAGCAGAATTGTCATTATTATAAGCAAATTGATTATGCAGTCAGAAGTGTCTTTCACCATATTCATATAATATCTTGCTGGATTCTAAATCATCTTTCGAAAATGTATTTCAATTGCATTTTTTTGAGACTGTAAAATATCCTGTTTTTTAACATTCTAATGTGCCTTAAATTTCGATTTTACTCTATAAAGCAGAATTGTCATTATTATAAGCAAATTGATTATGCAGTCAGAAGTGTATTTCACCAATTTCATATAATATCCTGCTGGATTCTAATTCATTTTTTTCGAAAATGCATTTCAATTGCATTATTTTGAGACAAAAATATCTTGATTTTTAACATTCTTATGTGCATTAAATTAACATATCATCCTGGAATGTAGACTTGTCATTATTATATGTAAATAAATTATACATTCAAAAGTGTATTTCACCATTTTCATATAATATCTTGCTGGATTCTAAATCATCTTTAAAAAATGTATTTCAATTGCATTACTTTGAGACTGTAAAATATCCTGTTTTTTTACATTTTAATGTGCATTATTTAACATTTTATCCTAGAATGTAGAATTTTTATTATTATATCCAAATATATTATACATTCAAAAGTGTATTCCACCATATTCATATAATATCCTGCTGGAATCTAAAGAATCTTTTCGAAAATGTATTTCAATTGCATTATTTTGAGACTGTAAAACATCCTGTTTTTTTACATTCTAATGTGCGTTAAACTCCTATTTTACTCTACAAAGCAGAATTGTCATTATTATAAGCAAATTGTTTATACAGTCAGAAGTGTATGTCACCATTTTCATATAATATCCTGCTGGTTTCTAATTCATTTTTTTCGAAAATGCAATTCAATTCAATTATTTTTAGACTAAAATATCCTGTTTTTTTACATTCTAATGTGCATTTAATTAACATATCATCCTGGAATGTAGACTTGTCATTATTATATGCATATATATTATACATTCAAAAGTGTATTCCACCATATTCATATAATATCCTGCTGGAATCTAAAGAATCTTTTCGAAAATGTATTTCAATTGCATTATTTTGAGACTGTAAAATATCCTGTTTTTTTACATTCTAATGTGCGTTAAATTTGGAATTTACTCTACAAAGCAGAATTGTCATTATTATATGTAAATAAATTATACATTCAAAAGTGTATTTCACCATTTTCATATAATATCTTGCTGGATTCTAAATCATCTTTCGAAAATGTATTTCAATTGCATTATTTTGAGACTGTAAAATATCCTGTTTTTTTACATTCTAATGTGCATTATTTAACATTTTATCCTAGAATGTAGAATTTTTATTATTATATGCAAATTTATTTTATATTCAATAGAGTATTTCACCATTTTCATATAATATCCTGCTGTATTCTAAATCATCTTTTCGAAAATATATTTTAATTGCATTATTTTGAGACTGTAAAATATCTTGTTTTTTAACATTCTAATGTGCATTAAATTTTGATTTTACTGTACAAAGCAGAATTGTCAATATTATAAACAAATTGATTATGCAGTCAAAAGTGTATTTCACCATTTTCATATAATATCCTACTGGATTCTAAATCGTCGTTCGAAAATGTATTTCAATTGCATTATTATGAGACTGTAAAATATCCTGTTTTTATACATTCTAATGTTCGTTAAATTTCGAATTTACTCTACAAAGCAGAATTGTCATTATTATAAGCAATTTGATTATGCAGTCAGAAGTGTATTTCACCATTTTCATATAATATCCTGCTGGTTTCTAATTCATTTTTTTCGAAAATGCAATTCAATTGCATTATTTTTAGACTAAAATATCCTGTTTTTTTACATTCTAATGTGCATTTAATTAACATATCATCCTGGAATGTAGACTTGTCATTATTATATGTAAATAAATTATACATTCAAAAGTGTATTTCACCATTTTCATATAATATCTTGCTGGATTCTAAATCATCTTTCGAAAATGTATTTCAATTGCGTTATTTTGAGACTGTAAAATATCCTGTTTTTTTACATTCTAATGTGCATTATTTAACATTGTATCCTAGAATGTAGAATTTTTATTATTATATGCAAATTTATTTTATATTCAATAGAATATTTCACCATTTTCATATAATATCCTGCTGGATTCTAAATCATCTTTTCGAAAATGGATTTTAATTGCATTATTTCGAGACTAAAATATCTTGTTTTTTAACATTCTAATGTGCATTAAATTTTGATTTTACTGTACAAAGCAGAATTGTCAATATTATAAACAAATTGATTATGCAGTCAAAAGTGTATTACACCATATTCATATAATATCCTGCTGGATTCTAAATCATCTTTTCGAAAATGTATTGCAATTGCATTATTTTGAGACAAATATATCTTGTTTTTTAACATTCTAATGTGCATTAAATTTAGTTTTTATTCTACAAATTTGAATTCTCATTATTATATGCAAATATATTATACATTCAGAAGTGTATTTCACCATTTTCATATAATATCCTGCTGGAATCTAATTCATCATTTCGAAAATGCATTTCAATTGCATTATTTTGAGACTGTAAAATATCCTGTTTTTTTACATTCTAATGTGCATTAAATTTAGATTTTACTCTACAAAGCAGAATTGTCATTATTATAAGCAAGTTGATTATGCAGTCAGAAGTGTATTTCACCATATTCATATAATATCTTGCTGGATTCTAAATCATCTATCGAAAATGTATTTCAATTGCATTTTTTTGAGACTGTAAAATATCCTGTTTTTTAACATTCTAATGTGCCTTAAATTTCGATTTTACTCTATAAAGCAGAATTGTCATTATTATAAGCAAATTGACTATGCAGTCAGAAGTGTATTTCACCAATTTCATATAATATCCTGCTGGATTCTAATTCATTTTTTTCGAAAATGCATTTCAATTGCATTATTTTGAGAAAAAAATATCTTGATTTTTAACATTCTTATGTGCATTAAATTAACATATCATCCTGGAATGTAGACTTGTCATTATTATATGTAAATAAATTATACATTCAAAAGTGTATTTCACCATTTTCATATAATATCTTGCTGGATTCTAAATCATCTTTCGAAAATGTATTTCAATTGCGTTATTTTGAGACTGTAAAATATCCTGTTTTTTTACATTCTAATGTGCATTATTTAACATTGTATCCTAGAATGTAGAATTTTTATTATTATATGCAAATTTATTTTATATTCAATAGAATATTTCACCATTTTCATATAATATACTGCTGGATTCGAAATCATTTTTTCGAAAATACATTTCAATTACATTATTTTGAGACTAAAATATATCGTATTTTTACATTCTAATGTGCATTAAATTAACATTTCATCCTGAAATGTAGAATTGTCATTATTATATGGAAATACATTATACATTCGAAAGAGTATTTCACCATTTTCATATAATATACTGCTGGATTCTAAATCATTTTTTCGAAAATACATTTCAATTACATTATTTTGAGACTAAAATATATCGTATTTTTACATTCTAATGTGCATTAAATTAACATTTCATCCTGGAATGTAGAATTGTCATTATTTTTTGCAAATATTTTATACATTCAAAAGTGTATTTCACCATTTTCATATAATATACTGCTGGATTCTAATTCATTTTTTCGAAAATGCATTTCAATTTCATTATCTTGAGACTATAATATATCGTATTTTTTTATATACTTATAATTCTTCTATACCAAGGATCGGGGAAAATAAGTTCACTCAATTTGCAAGCAAAATAAATATATGTTTATTTACGCAGGTGAAACCAACGACTGACTTCACAAAAATTTTTACAAACTCGCCACGGGGCCTCCGCCCCTCTCTACATTTTCTTTCTCTTGTTTTTTCGCGTTACAAGAGTATTCGCTATTCATCGACGCAGTATAACAATTTATTTATTTCTTAGATGTACACATACTCACTCACACACATTTATTTTCCTAAATTCAGTCCCTAGGCATAAAAAACTCCCGGCTTGCCTCGGGAGAAAAAGCCTTTACAAACTAATTATATTTTCTCGCGATTTTGTACAATTTCTTTATATATATATATAATCAGGTTGTTTTCTTTGGAAATTATTAAACATGAAAGAAAGAGAGTGTGAGAGAGAGAGAGAAAGGTAGTAACGAAAAATGAAGTGAATAAGAAAGAATGTGAAAGCGATAGACAAAGAATAACAGCAAGATTCGGCCGTATTCATGCATGAAAAAGAAATCGGAGATGAAAACAACCTGTCTTATCTGCGCCTATTCGTTTACGTCATGCATTCATACATTTTTCTAATGTGCGTCCTTGAGCCTTTTGCTCTGTACCTTTAGCTAAGCGCACCAAAGGGAAAATTGCGCGTTTTAATAGCCCATCAGGTACCGTCGTCGCAGGCGTCCCCGCTAAACGATATCCTGGACGCACATCTAATGGGATGACTCCCAATCCGTCCCTAACATTCTCCCCCCCGTACAAACCAAGTGTTTGTACCATTTTCTCTTTTTTAATCGTTTCATGTGTTCATTTTTAATCTTTACAGTTTTCATTCGGTGTACAAACGTTCGCTACTTTTGATTCACTAACAATTTTATTAATTTATGGGCCGGTCGCGTGAATTCTCCTGACGGCATTTTTACCTTCACTGTCCGCACCTGTCCATCTTTCGCGGGATAGACTTGTATTACCCTACCTTTCGGCCAACAGTTACGAGGGCTCTGGAAGTCGATGACTACAACTAAATCCCCAACTTTAAGCGGTTCTTCAAGGCCAAACCATTTTTTTCTTGGAATCAACGTTGGCAAGTATTCGCGGATCCATTTCTTCCAAAATTGGTCCGTTAGGCTCTGCGCTATTTGCCATTGTTTCTTAAACGATATATTTTTCGGATCATATTTTCCTAGATTTATTTCGCCGGATGAAGTCCCGATTAAAAAATGATTCGGCGTTAAAGATTCGCTGTCTCGTGGGTCAAACGATACATGTGTTAGCGGGCGGGAATTGACGGTGTGTTCAACCTCCGTCAGTAAGGTATTTAACACCTCTTCACTAGGCGTTTGCCCTTTCAAGACCGTGTTTAGAGCAGTTTTAACAGTTCGTATTAAGCGCTCCCAAACCCCCCCCATATGTGGAGCTTCCGGCGGGTTGAAGCGCCACTCAATTTTTTTGTTGTACGCATATCGCTGAATTTTGTCCTTTTCAAGCGTCCGTATCGCTTCTCGTAATTCGCGATTGGCACCTCTAAAATTTGTCCCGTTGTCGCTGTAGATAAACGAAGGGACCCCTCTTCTAGCCGCCAATCGTTGCAACGCCATTATGGCCGAACTTGCGGTGAGACTGTTTGCTAATTCCAAATGAACAGCTCTGGTAGTTAAACACGTAAACAATACTCCCCACCTTTTTTCTCGTCGGCGGCCTATTTTTACCAACATTGGTCCGTAATAGTCCACTCCGCAGTGAGTGAACGGTCTTTGCCTAATCGCCACACGGCCAGCAGGTAGTGGAGCCATCATCGGGTTCCCCGGTTTCCCTTTGTTTGCTCTACATTTTATGCATCTACTTTCAATCGTTTTCAAGGAGTTACGAATGCCGACTATATAATATTTTTGTTTTAGTTCATTTAAAACTGTTTCGCGACTGCCGTGGAAGTATTTTTCATGATAATCGCGAATTATTATCCTGGTTAGTTCGTGCTTTCCGTCTAATATTATCGGGTTATTATTAAATTCGGTCGGTGTAGAATTTTTCACGCGTCCATCCGCTCTTAAAATTCTGTCGTTATCTATGTACGGTTTCAGGTTTGCGATTTTACTCGTTTTGTTTAACGTAGATTTTTTATCTAATATTTTTATTTCTACCCTAAAGCTGTCCTCTTGAATGATTCGAATCCAAAACTGCTCGATTTCGCGTGCCGACACGGTTTCTTCCCGCTTCATCAATCGTTTTACGAACTTTATAACTCGACGCCCAAAAATCTCCATCCCCTGTTGTCCTAACAGACGGTACGGTAATGGAAGTATACATTCTTTCGCAGTGTTTGCTGAAAGGGTGCAAACGTTTTGTATCTCTAAGTCGTCGATTATGTACTGTCTTTCCTTATTCGGCATACCTTCTTTGGGCCATTCTCGCTCGGGTTTCTTTAAAAACGCCGGTCCCTTGAACCATCGTGAGTTATTATTTATCGCCTCGTTAGCCCTAGTCGCGTCGTCCGCGGGGTTCTCTCCTGACGGTACCCATTTCCACTCGGCTTTTCTCGTTAATTTCCATATCTTTTTCAGTCTATTCATAACGAATATTTGCTTATTTTTCGGCTCCGTTCTTATCCAATTTAATACTATGGTAGAGTCTGTCCAATAGTACTTGCGAGCGACCGGAATTTCTAACTCGCGTTCGATATACTTGGCTAATTGTGCTCCCAGCACTCCCGCTTGTAACTCGAGCCTCGGGATAGTTTGTTCTTTTAGCGGTGCTATTTTGTTCTTTGCCATTAACAATACAACGAGATACTGATTTTTCTCTCTATCTTGGATTCTCATATAAGTTACCGTCGCGCATGCCGCTTGACTGGCATCACAAAAAGTATGTAATTCCGCTTCGAAATTTTTACAGTTTTTCCTGATTATACTACGGGGTATCCTGACATTTCTTACTTCTCTAAGCCTTTCTAAAAACTTTAAAAATTCCGCGTACTCCTCATCTCGAACCCTGTCATCCCAATGTACTCCGCTACGCCATACATTTCGCATGAGAATCTTTGAATGTAGAATGACGGGAGCTAAAAGGCCTAACGGATCAAATATCGACATAATCAAGCTTAACACTTCTCGTTTGCTAGGTTTTCTTTTTCCCTTTATAATTTCTTCTGATATCTTTTTAAGTTCGACGTTATATTTCATTTCGTCTGTTAACGTTTCCCAATAGAGTCCTAGAACTCGTTCTTCGTTTTTACTATCTAAATTAACCTCGTCATATTGTATGTCTTTGTCCTGCATTATTTTGCCTATTAATCTCGGAGAATTGCTCGCCCAGCCATACATCCGGAAATTCGCTTCTTTGTTTATTTTTATAACGTCCCTAACTAAATCGATGAGATCTTGCTCGTTATCGCGACTTACCAAATAATCGTCCATGTAACTATTATCTTTAATAGATTTTGCTGCTTCCGGTCTGGATTCTTTGAAACGAGCTGCATTTTTATTTTTTATGAAGATTGCACAACACGGGGAGGACTTTGCTCCAAATATGAGACTATTCATCTCATATATGTCAGGCGTTCCGCGTCTATCCCGTCCACGCCATAAAAATCTTTGCGCGCCTCGGTCTTCGTCTCTTATTTTTACACGCAAAAACATATCCTTAATGTCCCCTTTTACCGCGACCGCGCGCTGCCGAAAACGCAACAGTACGCCCGGCAAGGATTCTAGCATATCCGGACCCGATTCTAATTGGTCATTCAAACTATATCCCTGTGTTTTAGCCGCCGCGTCAAAAACCAGTCTAATTTTGCCCGGTTTGTTTACATTTGTCACACCAAAATGCGGAAGATACCAGAACCTTTCTCTGTGGGCCCGAGAGATTTTCTTTGCATATCCGGCATCAATAAACCTGTCCATTTCCCTGTAGTAAAGTCTAGCGTAGTCTCGGTCTTTATCTAGTCGTCTTTCTAAACTGTAAAGTCTTTTAATCGCTGTTTCGTAACCGTCCGTTGAAGGTCGAAAATCCTGTTTCCAAAGAAGACCTGTTTCCCAGTGATCATTCTTAAATTTACTCGTCTCTTCTAGAGTTTTTGTAGATTGGTCTTCTTCATTGTCTAAATTTGACTCGTTTTCTCCTTGACAGTCCAAATTAAAGTAGTCTCGTATCATATTGTCCAATCGAACCTCGTTGGTTGTCATTAGTTTGTCATTGTCGTCTCTCATTAGGTCAGTGGTTATGGTATTTACCCTGGCGTATATTGGTTTGTCTTTTTTACATGTAGGACCATGCAGGGCCCAACCCAGTAATGAGCGCGATAAAGCTAGGTTATAATTTTTGAAATCTATCAGTTCCCGAGTCGAAATCAAACCCCAATTGTCTTGACCCAATAGAATTCCGATTTTTGCTTTTTGATAAGGCTGTATCCTGATTTTCGCTCGATCTAAACGTAATTCGTTTATTAAATCTTCTTTTATCGATTGTCTGGGTAAATTTAAATGATCTACCGCAATTGCATTTCGTATTTCTAAATTTGTAAACTCTCCGCGAACACCCACTTTTATTTTTACGCAGTTTTCAATTATCTTCTCGCCATTAATTCCTTTCAAATTTAAAGTTAACGGAGACCCTTTTATACCTAATTCACGAGTAAGTTCTTTTTCTACAAGCGTTACAGAAGACCCTTCATCTAACAGCGCGAATGTTTTTAGCCTCTTTTCTCTATTATACAGCTCTACTGGGATTACCTTTAGAAGCACAGTATCATTATTCCCTAGTCAACTTTCTAACGTTATTGTGTCGTTTTTCTCGAGTTCGGACGTTTCTTTCGCCCTTTTTCCCTTTGATTTTTCGTTGTGCAATAGCGCGTGATGTGGCCCTTTGCAACGTTGACATTTTGCATAACGGCAGTGTTGTCTGGAATGCCCCGTGCCTAAACACCCGTAACATAGTTTTAAATCTTTTGCGACCTGCCATCGCTCTTTTAGAGACTTACCCGCGTATGTTCCGCATTTCCACACGCCGTGATTCTCCTTACATACCTCACACGTTCTTTTTTTATCAGGTACTTCGCTTTTGCTAGTTCCCTCCATTCCGGCTATATAGGCGTGTTGATTAGACTTCTTACCCTTTTCGTTACGAAATTTGTGACTTTTCTCTTTTGGTTTTAAAATGTCGAGCCCCGACTCAGCCGCTAAACTCGCCTGTTGGGAGATGAACTCGCTCATTAATTCCAATTCCGATAAACCTTCGCGTCTATTTCTCGTCTCCTGAAGAAATATCATTCTCATCTCCGGCGTCATCTTATTTCCCACTATTTTTATTAAATGCGGAGAGAATAAATAGCCCGTCAAATTAAGATTTTTGAAAATTATTGTCGCATTTTTTAACTTGGCTGAAAATTGCCATAAACTAATATCTCTACTCGCTAGATCCGGCATCTTCTTTAAATCAGCGCTTAGTTTTTCCGCTATTATGTTTTTATTTCCGAATCTTATTTCCAAATCCTTCATAATTCCGTTCGCGTCACTCCCCGAAGCGAGGGCTGAATTTAACACTTCTCTCGCGTCGCCTTGTACAGCTTTTAGAAGTCTCGCGATATTTTCGTCGTTTTCATATGATTTTGATTTCGTCGACCTTTCGAATGCTTGTTTAAAGGTGAGCCATTCGGTTGGCTCTCCGGAGAACACCGGTAAATCTTCTGCTGGCCGCGCGCTTCTGTTACAGGTAGACGCCTCTCTTATCGTATCGAGAGTGCGTTCAATAGCCCTAATAAGCCCCGCATTGGCTTCGCTTAAATTGATAGAATCGCTATTGCTATTATCACTTACCATTGTCGCTGATTCGCGACTAAACGCAGTTGTTGTCACCCTTTCACCCGTTATGGTTCCGCCTACGCTTCCTATCGAAGGTGTTGTCGATTCTGAATGTTGCGTCACCGACCGCGTGTCGATGAGCCGTACATCAGCTGTTGGTGTTTGTTGGCGCGAGACGATTCCTGCAAACTGGACAGCTGGATTCGCTCCAGCTGACGAGAAGTGTGTCGTGCTTTGAATTGACGACGGCTGCTGCATTGTCGATGACGATGCTTGCAGCATAGCTGTCGACTCCTGGAAGTACGTCGTCGTCGGAAATGGAGGCGGGAAGCTATCCTGAGAGGCTACGTGAGACGCCGGCCCCGATGACTCGAACGGCGCTAGACGGATTGGTGACGTCCCGGCATCCTTCGTTGTTGCTGCCCATGTTCTTCTGTTGCTGGAGCTTTCCTCCTCCACTCGGAACCGCTTTGCCGCCGGTCCACCATTTCCTCGAGCTGAGGAGCTGTTCCTCGTCTTCCTCGGAGCCATGTCTGTTTAATTGTATGAAAACTCCCTTCGCGTCTCTCAAACAAATTTAAAAATTTAAAAAAATTAATTTTGTGTATAAATTTGAATATGAATGGACTTCACGAAACTTTCGTATATATTTTTGACCCCTTTTTTTTTTTAAATTTTAAATTATTAAATTTTATTAAATTCACTATTTATTGAATTTATTTTTTTTTAATTATTTACACGTAATGAAAGAAAAAAAAGCCAATCTTTAAAAAATATTTTTTTTTTGCCCGAACCGGGATTCGAACCCCGGCCGCCGGATTCGTAGGACTTAACGTTGTCCACTATCCTACAAAAGGCCTTTACTCTTTTTATTTTATTATTCCACTTTTGCTCTAAATCACACGCGTATCGAACTATTATTATTTTCTAATTAAATTCTTTTAATTTATTTATATTTTAAATTTATTATTATTTTTTTTTTTT